>QJNZ01000032.1:68022-227063 GCA_004155055.1 Monosporascus sp. CRB-8-3 | reverse complement strand
CTTATTAACTATAAATTGTCAGGAAACGGGTTGCAATTCGGGATATCGCTGTTGTTCTGATTGATCTAGGTTGTGGGAAAGGTGTGGGAGTAGCTAGGACTGGGCTACATACATGCAAAGAGTGGGTCTGTCGCGCCCACCCCTCCGTTGCCCTAGGGACCCCCTACACCCAATTCCTTTAGCCACCACACATATCCTAACACTATTATTAATATATAACAGAAAATTATGTTTTATAAATTTTATTTATATTTAAATAGTTATACACTAAGAATATATTTATGTATTTAAAATAAGATTTTATTATTTCTATTAAAATATTTAATAATAACTACTTTAAATTAGAAAACTTTTTAATATTAAGCATTTATAATACTTTCTAATAAATATATATATATATTAGATTCGAGTTTACTATAAATATCATTTTTGTTACTTTTTTATTTAAATTTCTTTACTATCATTATTTTACTAATTAAATATTTAAATTACATTTTACTTTATTTTATAAATAATATAAAATAAAACTATTAACTTTTTTTAAAAAAAATTTAATATAATGTTAACGATATTTATAATAACATTAAACTTATTATAAAGGTAAACGATAAATCTTTTTTAATAATATAAATAACGTAATATAATATAAAATATTAAATATTAAATAAATTAATAACTTATGCTACGAATTATTAAAATAAATAGAAAAATATAATTAATATTATTATAATAATGATTTTCGATATTGTCGAATATAGAAAAACAGTTTAAACTTACTTTATATATTTTTTAAATATTACCGTTTATAATAAATTTTAATTCGATTAAAATAACATATTCGCAAACGAATATAAGTTTTTGTCCTTGTAAAAATATTATTTAAAACGAAGATTGAAATTTAAAAGTTAATAATTGCTATTCTTTATTATTTTTAATATTTAAAATAATTGTATTTATTATTATAAAAGAATTTATTACTATTTTTATTTCGTTAAAACTATATACATATTATTCTCGTAATCATAAATTTAATATTAATAATAATAATATAAATAAGCTCCAGTTACTTTTATTAACAAAGTATATATATAGTTAAATATTAACTTAGTAATAATTTACTATATTTTATATATAACGTACTACACATATAAGCGAGAGATATATATAAGCGAGAGACTTTTTTCGCCATTTTAATTATTTATTTTTAATCGTTTATTTCTTAATATTAACGTTATAAAACGCCTTATAAAAAAAGCGAAAATAAACTTAGTTATTCAGGTTAAAAAACGAAACCCGAAAGTTAACTATAAAAAGTTTAATTTTATTTATAAAATTCCATATTTTATTTTAATATACCGTTTTAGCGGTAAATACGCCCGAGCCGATATTATCCCTTTTTTGCAGAAATTAACGCCGACCGAAAAAAAATCGATTATTAACCGAATCCTTAACCTAGATACGCAAACGTTTTTTATCCGGTTTTAATATGTTAAAAATATAGCTAATATATTGCTAACCCAACGCATTACGGAATACGTTGGAGTTAATTAGGCGTCGAACTTTATTAAACGGCAAAAAAAACTTTAAACGCATTTAAATCGGAAAATCGATTATTAACGGATTTTATCCGAAAATCTAGAAACATTTCGTAAATAATTCGAGTTTATTCGGGTTATAATCGTAAAATACGGTATCGCAAAAAAAGATATTTACAATTTCGATAAAACTGGATTTTTAATAAGGTTTTTTATAATAACGGGTATAGTAATTACCAATGTTAAAAAACGTAAAAAACCTAGATAAACGCAATAAGGAAATAAAAAATAGGTTACAGTTATTTAAGTTATTAATTCCTAAAATTAAGCTATACCGCTATTTATTATTATAGCAAGGAAAAATTATCTTAGGTTCTAATACTGCGATAACTTATTATTAACAACCAATTGGAAAATCGCATTAAATAATAATAACTAGATAATAAATAAATTAGGTTTAAAATAAATCCGGCATTTTAATAAATATATTTAAACGTATACAAAAAGTTCGAAACGTTTCTTTATCCTCGACGGTTACGAAAGCCACTATTTAATAAAATTCGAAAAATACTGCGCCAGCCATAACATTATTACGTTTTGTATACCCGCGTATTTTTCGTACCGGCTTTAACCTCTTAATATATTTTGTTTTTCTGTTTTAAAATGCGTTTATTTGCGGTATATCGAAAACCTAATATAACGCCATTATATCCATATTACCAAAAAAAATTTTCTCGCCGGCTTTTACGATACGTTTTAAATTACTATAACATCCGATAATATCAAATCTAAATTCGCGAAAACTAGCCTTATTCTATTCAATCCTAATAACGTTTTTTCCAAGTTCGAAATTCCTTTAATTATACCTACGCTAATTATTTCCCTGTTAACTTCCGCCGGTTTTACTTTCCCGTTTACGAAAACCCCTAAAAATATCCGTAAAGCAATAAAATAAAAATATTATTTATAAAGGAAAATCAAAAATTATTAAAGTAACTCGTTAATAAAAATACTTAAATCGGCTAATCTTATAACAAAAGGTTATATATTATTATTATATAAAACCGCTTTTTTCCGGGAAAAAAACGTTTAATTATGCGAAACGAACCATATCTTAAATAAACGTTACAAAACTAAAAATAAACGTTTTCAAAAAGGAAAAACATTTACTATATAAAAAGAATAAGCTCTTTTGGCCCAAAAAAAAAAGGTAATGAAAAAATACAGCCAATAGTAACTAAGGGGGGTTGTTATAAAAAAATTAAGACGAAAAAACGGAAATATGGCGTTTGCGGTAAGCCCGGACATAATGCGCGTACTTGTAAAAAAGTTATAAATATATCTAGCTAAGAAGAATCTGATTAATTTAAATCAATACGATATATTGTTGTTAAGTTATTTAAATTTATTATTGCGGAATGCCAAAAAGCGGCTCGCTTATATATATCTCTCGCTTATATATGTAGCACGTTATTTAATTTTTATTTTAATTTTAAATAAGTTCTTTAATTATTTAAGATTTAAAATGTTAAATATTAAACAAGTTCTAATATATTTATATTATTATAAATAAGTAGTAAATTTATATGTCCTTAATATATTAGCATAATATTAATAACTTTTATAAAAGTTACTTATTTAAATATTCGATAATTTTGGTTTATTTTTAATTAGTATTAAATATCGTAAATTTAAAATAATATTAATTCGAATAAGTTTATCGTAATATTAACGATTAAACAATATTTCAATAATACCGTATATAAAATTACGATCGTTATAATTTAAATATTATAAGCATATAAATTGTCGAATTATTTAACAATATACTATATTATATAAAGCATTTCTATTTTAAGTTAATTACTCGTTTTTATATTATTTTAATTAAAAAATTAATAATTTATTTCATATATAAATAATATATTATAATTTTTCAATACGATATAAAATTAAATTATAAACTTCTTTATATATTATAGAACGTTTCCGAACGGATTTTAAAAAATCGATATAACGAGCTAACTTTTAAAATTAATTAGACGTTTTATATTGTTAAATAATTAAAAGAAATTAATACGCTTTTAAATAGAAAAAGACTATAAAATAGTTTATTGATAAAATTTAAAATATTGATAAATAATTTAAGTTCATTTAAGTTATAATAATAGGATATAGTATTATAAAATTATTCATAGTTTTAACGAAATAAAGGTTATAATAAAATTTTTATAATTATAATTATAATTACAATTTAAAATAAATTTACCTATAGTTTAAAGAATAGTCGGAAATAATTTATAATAATATAAATCAATAGTTATTAAATCTAAGTTTTATTTTTAATAAGAAATTAACTTTTACATATATAAGCTTTAATAGAATAAATCTTAGTAATAATCTTTAAAACCATACATTTTAAAAAAGTCGTAAAGCCGATAATTTAATAATATAGTAATACGTTTTCATATATTATTTTAATAATATTATATTAAAGATAACGATTCGGTTACTATTTAAGATATATTTATTAAAAACAGTTAATTATTATATTTAAAAGGATTACGAAATTAATGCTTTTTAGCTTTATATTAAACTTAATTAAAAGATGAATATTATATCCTAAAAAAACCGTTTTATTCGTTATAAAAACGATAAAGCCGAACGTTAATAAAATGATAACCGGTTAAAAAATTATCGGAAAAATCGAAATTCTTTTATATTACGTACGTAACGCTGTTTTAGATTATAATACAAGGTTTTTTTCCTTAGTTTATTTTAAATAATATATTTTACTAAAGTTATTAAATATAAAAAAAACTAAGGTCGAAAATCAGACCGTAAAAGGAAAACGTTTAATTATTTTCGAAACGACGGTTTGTAAAGCAGAAAGCAATATAAGAAATTAAATTTATATATATAAGCTTTAATATAGTAAGTCTTAGTAATAGTAGCTGAGATGATACCCTTTTAAAAGGTCGTAGGGTCGATAGCTTAATAATGTAATAGTACGTTTCCTTATATTTTTATTAAGATTTGCTATTTACGTAGTAGACCTTTTGCTATTTACGCAGTAACCTACTTTCTAGCTGGCATTAACCTAGTATACCTGCTAGTTTTCACCTAATTTTCTCTTAAAAACTCTTCTATAAAAATTACGAATAAAATATATTTTTATTAATAAAACTTATAATAAATTTTAGTTATAATATAATAATATTTTTTTAAAATTAACCTATTTTAAAATATTATAATAACTTTATAATTTTATATATTAGTTAAATTAAGTATTTATACGCCTAGTTTAATTCGAAATACCTTATTACGTATTAAAAACGGGTTATAATAATAATAATAAGGTTTTAATAACGGCGTTTCAGTTTTAAACTAGTCGTAATAGTTAAAATTATTACTACTATAAATATTATAATAGTAATATTATTATTATTAGTATTATTACTATACGAAATTATTTAAAAATATTAAAGAATTAAAGGCTATAATTATAGTTATAAATAATTAATATAATAAGTAGTAGCGTTATAGCAGGTAGTTAACAGGTATAAATTATAGGTTACTACGTAAATAGCAAATCTCTTTTTATTTTTATATTTACGAAAAGATGCTTTTTAAATATTGTAAACTATATATTAATAATTCAAAATATTTTATATTTTTTAATGTATATTATATTTCTTAAACGAGTTTAATATCCTATACCTATAAACGGGATACATTTATAAGCGGGACACTTTTTGGCACTTTGTAATAATAAATTTAAATAACTTAATAATAATATATCGTATTAATTTAAATTAATCGGATTTTTTATTGTTAAATATATTTATAATTTTTTTATAAATACGCGTATTATATCCGGGCTTACCGTAAACGTTATATTTCCGTTTTTTTGTCGTAACCCTTTTACGATAATTATTTTTAGCGGTTATTAGCTGCATTTTTTTATCCCTTCTTTCTTTTTCGGCTAAAAAAGCTTATTTTTTTTGTATAATAAATATTCCTTCTTTTTGAAAACGTTTATTTTTAGTTTTGTAACGTTTCCTTAAAATATAGTTCGTTTTGCGTAATTAAATATTTTTTTCCCGGAGAAAAACGGCTTTATGTAATAGTAATATGTAACTTTTTGTTATAAAATTGGCCGATTTAAATATTTTAGTTGGCGAATTACCCTGATAATTTTTGATTTTCCTTTATAAATATCGTTTTTATTTTGTTATTTTACGGATATTTTTAAAGGTTTTCGTAAAAGGTAAAATAAAACCGGTAAAGGTTAACGGGAAGACGGTTGGCGTAGGTATAACTGGAGGAATTTTAAGTTCGGAAAAAACTGTATTAAAATCGAATAAAACGAAACTAGTTTTCGTAAATCCGGATTTAATGCTATCGGACGTTATGGTAATTTTAAATACGTCGTAAAAATTAATAAGGAAATTCTTTTTAACGATATAGGTATAATAACGTCGTATTAAGCTTTTGATATATAACGAATAAATACGTTTTAAAGAAAAAAAACAGGATACGTTAAAAGATTAAAACTTATGTAATAAATATGCGGGTATATAAAATGTAATAATATCGTAATTAGCGTAATATTTCTCGAATTTTATTAAATAGTAATTTTCGTAGCTGTTAAAAATAAGGAAACGTTTCGATTTTTTCGTACGTATTCGAATATATTAATCGAAATATTAGATTTATTTTAGATTTAATTTGTTCGTTATTTAGTTATTATTATTTAATACGATTTTTTAATCGGTTATTAATAATAGGTTATTACGGAATTAAAACTTAAAATAATTTTTCCCCGTTATAATAATAAATGGCGGTATAGCTTAATTTTGAGAATTAATAATTTAGATAATTGTAATTTATTTTTTATTTTTTTATTAGGTTTATTTAAATTTTTTACGTTTTTTAGTACTGGTAATTATTATGCCCGTTAATATAAAAAACCTTATTAAAAACTTAGTTTTATCGAAGTTATAAATAACCTTTTTTGTAATACCGTATTTTGCGATTATAATACGAATAAGTTTAAATTATTTACGAAATATTATTAGATTTTCGGATAAAATCCGTTAATAATCGATTTTTCGATTTAAACGTAATTAAAATTTTTTTTGTTATTTAATAAATTTCGACGCCTAGTTAATTCCGACGCGTTCCGTAACGCGTTAAGTAAGCAGTATATTAGTTATATCTTTAACGTATTAAAGCCGGATAGGAAACGTTTATGTATTTAAATTAAGGATTCGTTCGATAATTGATTTTTTTTCGGTTGGCGTTAATTTTTGCAAAGGAGGGATAATATCGGCTCGGGCGTATTTACCGTTAACGCGTGTTTTTAAAGTAGAAAGTAAAACTTTATAAATAGAACTAAATTTTTTATAATTAAGTTTCGGATCTTGTTTTGTAGTTTAAATAGCTAGGTTTATTTTTGCTTTTTTTATAAAGCGTTCTATATTATGGTTGTTAAGAAATGGGCAATTAAAAATATATTATGAAAATAGCTAAAAAAATGTCCCGCTTATAGGTATGTTCCGTTTGTAGGTGTGGGACGTTATATAATATGTAGTAAAATTATAATATTATATTATATTATTTAAAAAGAACTTATAACTACATTTATACAACTTTTAAAGTTATTAAAATAATTTATAATATTATATTAAAACTTATAAAATTAAAATCTATTTTAATCGATTTTAATAAGATTTTATTAAAATGAAAACTTTTATTATATTAAATTCTTTTAGTATAATAATTTCCTTTTATTTTTAAAAATATTATATATTAGAAACTTAATTAGGAAATAGAAATAAGTATATTAATATTTTAATAAGAAATCGTTTTTTAAAAGTAATAACGTACTATATATGCGAGTTATTTATATAAGTTGCTCGGTTTTTAATGCTTTATAATAACTAATTTGAATAAAATTACTATAACGTAATAAATTAATTTAAATTAATTAGATTACTATTTACTAGATATCTTTATAACTTTTTAATAAATGTGTATATTATGTCCGGGTTTACCGTAAACGTTAAGTTTTCATTCGTTTCGTTTAATTCTTTTTAAATAATTATCTTTCGTTTTTATTTATTACGATTATTCATTATTACTTTCCTTATAGTTATAAAAGCTTATATCTATTTTATAGTAATTCTTTTTTTTTAAAAAGTATATTTTAGTTTTCGGCCTTTATTAAGGATATAATTCGTTTTATAAAAATAGTTATTTTCCGTCTGAAAAGAATAACGATTTTGTATAATCAAATTAAGTTATTTTTTATTAAAAAATTAATTAATTTAATTATTTTTGTATGTAAGTTACCTTTGTAACTTTTTTTATAAATAACGTTTCTATTAAGTTACTTTAATTATTTTTTTAAGAATTCTCGTAAATAAATAAATAACGGAGTTAATAAAGATAAATAAAGAAACCGTCGATATAGGTATGATTAAAATTTTTCATTCGAAAATAATACGATTAAAATTAAGTAAAATAAATTCCGTTTACATTAAGTCGAATTTAATATTATCGGTCATTATAGTAATATTAAACGTATCGTAAAAACCGACATTAAAATTTCTTTTAATAATATAAGTAACGTAATATTATATAAAACCTCGATAGATTAAAAGGTTAGAAACGATAAAAAGAGTAGGTAAATATATAAAATATAATAATATTATTAATAAATTAATTTTTAAATTAAATTAAACAAAGGCTTTTATAACCGTTAAGGATAAGGAAATAATTCGAACCTTAATACACCTTTTAATATATATTAAACTTAATTTTTTAATCGGGTAAAAATAAATTATCGGCGAATTATAGAAAAAGAATTTTCTCTTAATAAAAATAATAAATAAAGATAAGGCCTAACTTTAAAAATTAATAATTTATATTACTATAAATTGGTTTTTATTTATTTATTACGTTTATTTTATTTTTTTACCTTTTTTATCATTTATAATTTTTACTATAATAATGAATTTATTAAACTTTTTTTTATCGAAGTAGTAAATATTTTTAACAATACTATATTTTATCATTATAACTCGAATAAATTTAAATTATTTATAAAATAATTTTAAACTTTTATATAACATTTTTAATAATTCTTCTTTATTTAAACGTATTTTAGTTATTCCTTATCGGTTAATAAAATTCAATACTTATTTAATTCCGATATATATTACGACGCGTTATATTAATAATAAATTTATTATATACTTATTATATTAAAGCGAGATAAAAACCTTTATAAATTTAATATAAAAATTTATTTGATAATTAATTTTTTTTCGATCGGCGTTAATTTTCGTAAATTAAAATTAATATTCGGCTTAATAAGCTTTACCGTTATATCGGTTTTTAAGATAAATTCGAGAACGTTATATATTATATAAAGCTATTTTATATTATTAATTTTGAAAAAAGTAAACTATTAAAGTTATATAATAGGTTAATATATAATTATAATTTGTAAAAGTTTAAAATACTTATTATAAAAAGCTTAAAAATTAAAAATAAAATATTTAAAATATATACGGATATAATATAAATATTTATATTGAAATTATAAAAATGTATAGAAATAAAAAAAACTCGGTATTATAAATTAATTTACAATATGTAAATTATTCCATTTAAAATTATTATTTTATAATATTAAAATTTAAGATTAATTTTATTAATTTCTTATAATTAAAGTGTTATATAAAAATTAATTAAAAATTAATTAACTTAAAAAGTATTAAAAGTTAATATTATATAAATATTATTTCTCCTTAAAGGAGACGTAACCGTAGAACTAAATTAAATAAATGGATAGATTATGCTATCGGTTACTAAGCTTTACCAAACCCTAACCTTCTCATAGTCGTAAGACTGGCGAAAGGTCGCAAAGCTATTTTATACGGACTTAAGGTTTACCGCGAAAAGCTTAATATTTCCTAAGTTATTATCTGAGATTCCCCTTGCTAAACTAGCTAAAGGGCATAAGGTTTATTAAGGTCGAAGCTTGTCGGTATTACGTAATCGGTTTCGGAATATGGCTTTTCGCGATTAAGGTATAATCTATTGTTACCGTAAAAATTATTAATAATTACCGTATTCGAAAATATTAGGTAAAGTATTTATCGTATTAATTATTGGTATAATTATTTCGTATTTTTAGTTTAGCCTGGATAATACGGCTTAAACTTAATAACCTTGCATATAAATATTATTAAACTATATTTATTAGTAACGTATTATATAATCGATTTGTATATATAAGCGAGTTGCTCGTTTTGTAAAGCTAGTGCTTTAATTAGCTCGAGATTACGTATATTAATAAACGTACCTAATTAGAGAAAAATGAGCAACTTGCTTATATAAGCGGTTCGCTTATGTTTTACGTTGTTAGTAATTATAAAATATTTATATAGTTTTATTTAAATAAAAGAAAACTTTTTATCGACTTTAAAACTAATCTTAAATTTAAATATAATAGATTAAATATATAGTTATAATTTAAAGTTAATAATATTATCTATTTTAAGTTATATTACGGCTATATATTTTTATATAAAGTTTTATATAAATAGTTATATTAACGTATTAAGCTACTTTTTAATATTAAAAACTTTTAACTTTATATTATAACCTAACTAGCCTGGCCTAAAGGAACGGTCGGGGTGGGTCGGGTTACGTAACTAGATTACCGGATTACGGGAAGTTAATAAGTTAAATTACTGGATTACGGGAGATAAACCAGTAAATCGGCTTATTAGCTTATTACTAATAATCCAGTAAGTTTTAAAAGAATATATACGTTTATTATTTCGTTACTTAAATATTATCTGCTTATAATATACTTAATTACCTAAAATATTTCTAATATTATTAAACGTAATTAAGTTATCTTTATTATTTAAATTCCGTAATACGATGATTAATATAAATTATACGATTTAGTTTTATAGTTAATTAATTAATTTAACCATTATACGTTATAAGTTTTTATTTAATAATATTATGCAATTTTAAATAGTTTTCGTTAATATTATATTTACTAATAAATAAACCGAAAAGCAACCCGTTTATAAAGTTCCGGAAAAGATTATAAATTCTAACGATAAAAAGGAACGTCCTTATTTTTCGAAAAATAAAGTTTTAAAAAAACTTAACGTTATTACGAATTACGTTAGTTAATTCGAAAAAAAAGGCGAATTTACCGTTTTACTTTAAGCTGCGTATAAATACCTTAAGAAGAAAGGTAAGAAAAAGGCGGAAAAAGGGCTAAAGGAACTTTTTTTCGTAGTAAAATCTTTTAAACAATTTAGTTAACGATTACTAAAAAATTCTAGAAAAATTTTAAAGTTATTTAAACCTAAACCTTTTAACGGAATTTTTATTAAATTACAGTTATTTTTAATTTAATACTAAATATATTTCGGATATTTTTTATTCGGTTTATTACTGTTATAGCTTAAGTAAAATTTATAACAGGGTTATTTACCGGTAATACGGTTACATAGTTTAAGCTTATATTCCGAAAGTACGTTATTTTTTTTAAAAAAATAATAAAATTTAAAGGTTTAAATAATATATGACGATTACGAAAGGTTTAAGGACGTTTTAAGAAAAGTTTTTAAAATAATAAATAAGAAAATTAAAATAAAAATCCAGATTGAAAAATTACGACAGAAAGGAGCCGCCTTAGCTTATAGTAATATATTTATCTAGTTAGCATTTAAAATCGAATAAAGATAGGAGGTTTTTATAGCTAAATTTTTTACCGGTTTGATAAAAGAAATTTAAAAGAAATTATTTAAGGAAAATCGAGTTAAAAACCCAATTAATTATATTACGATAACGGCTAAAATTAATAATTAATAATATGCTTGGAAAACGTAATATTTTAAGATATAATAAAATAACTAACTTAAGTACGCCGTAAACGTTTTACGATATATTAATATATTATATAGTATCAAATTAAGCTTAATAAAAATCGAAATAGTCCGATAATAAGAACAAATTTTATTTAAATATTTCAATTATGGGAAAACCGGATATAAAACCTTTTAATACAAAAAACTAAAAAAATCCCGTTAAGAAAAATAAAACCTAATATCCGAAAAATAACAAGGAAATAATAAAGAAAATAATAAAAAGATAATTAATACGATTCGATCTAGGGCCAGTTAATTATTAAAAATTAAGATAATATTAATATAGGATTAGGTAAAGGAATACGAAAGATAATAAAAGTTTACCAATATTATTATACCGTTAATACGATTATAGGAAAAAAAGCGACGTTATTAGTAAGTATAATAAATAATACGGGAAATATAAAAATAGATATAATAATACTAAGGATAGGATAAGGTTTTGTACCTAGAAAAGGCCGACCGATATAGGAAATTCCATACTGTTAGTTGTTGACATCTCTAATATTATACTTATAAGGAGTATAAGGAATATATTGTTAAAAGAATTCTGTACTTATAATAATAAAGGTTTAACTTTATTTATTAAAAGGCGACATTTATAGGACAAAAAATGGTATCGTTATTTAAAAACTATGATAATATAAGATAAAATTAACGGGATGGCTGCGGCTAAAAGCTAGATTCGAGAAAAAAACTGCTCAGCGAAAAACCTTTAATGTTACTAAAATTAGTACAATTATTAAATAAAAAAAAGTTATTCTATAATATAGTTATAAAGTTTTAGTAATAGATTATTAACGAATTAACGTTTTAAACGAGGTTTATAAAGGATTTTTAGAAAGGATATAAATTTCGTTAAGAAATCCGAAATAAAATTTAAAATTTACGAAATTACGAAAAAAAACATAATACCTAATAGGAAAAAAATGATAACGTACTACATAAGCTTGCAAGCTAAACAAGCTCGTAAGCCGTTTTTATTAACATCTTAATTACCTAACTTTGATTGTTAATTTTTCAACACCTATAATAAAAAACGTTTTATAAAAGAATGTAAATTAATTTTGCTATTTAGGTTAAAAAATAAAAAATAAAGTTTAACTTTAAAAAATTATATTTTATATATAACGTCCCCGAATTAACTTTAAAAGCCCGATATTACAGTCGATATACCGGAGCCGATATTATTTTTTAATTACGAAAATTAACGCCGATTAAAAAAAATTTTATTATCGAACGAATGTTTAATTTAAATACGTAAACGATTTTTATCCAGTATTAATACGTTAAAAATATAACGAATTTGTTATTTACGTAATATATTACGGAACGCGTTAAAGTTAATTAAATATCCAATTTTGTTAAACGGTAAAGAAAATTCAAAACGTATTTAAATCGAAAAATCGATTATTAAAAGGTATTATACGAAAATCTAAAAATATTTGGTAAATAATTCGAATTTATTCGGGTTATTATCGTAAAATATAACTTTATAAAAAAATATTTATAACTTCGACGAAATTGGATTTTTAATAAGGCTTTTTATAATAACGGGTATAATAATTATTAATACCGAAAAACGTAAAAAACTTAAATAAATTTAATAAAAAAATGAAAAATAAATTATAATTATTTAAATTATTAATTCTTAAAATTAAATTATACTGCTATTTATTATTATAATAAAAAAATTATTTTAAATTCTAATTCCGTAATAATTTATTATTAACAACCGATTAAAAAATTATATTAAATAATAATAATTAAATAACAAACAAACTAAATTTAAAATAAATCCAATATTTCGATTATTATATTTAAACGTATACGAAAAAATCGAAATATTTCCTTATCTTTAACGATTACGAAAACCATTATTTAATAAAATTTGAAAAATATTACGTTAATTACGATATTATTACATTTTATATACTTACGTATTTTTCGTATAAACTTTAACCTTTTAACATATCTTATTTTTCTTTTTTAAAACGCGTTTATTTGTTATATATTAAAAACTTAATATAACGTTATTATACTTATATTATTAAAAAAAATTTCCGTATTAGCTTTTACGATGCGTTTAAAGCTATTAAAACGTCCAATAATATTAATTCTAAATTTGCAAAAACTGGCCTTATTTTATTTAATCTTAATACCGTTTTTTCCGAACTTAAAATTCCTTTAATTATACCTACGCTAACCGTCTCCCCATTAACCTTTACCGGTTCTATTCGTTCCCCGTTTACGAAAACCTTTAAAAATATTAAAAAAATAATAAAATAAAAACGTTATTTGCAAAAGAAAATTAAAAATTACCAGGGTAACTCGTTAACAAAAATCGTTAAATCGGCGAATTTTTTAATAAAAAGTAACTTATTATTTTTACACGAAGTTACTTTTTTTCGAAAAAAAGTTACTTAATTAGACGAAACGAACCATATTTTAAGTAAACGTTAAAAAATTAAAAATAAACGTTTCTAAAAAAAAAGAACATTTATTATACAAAAAAAAAAGCTTTCTTAACCGAAAAAATAGAAGGTAATAAAAAAATGCAGTTAATATCCGTTAAAAGCAATCGTCGCAAAAGGGTTAAAACGAAAGAACGGAAATATAACGTTTACGGTAAGCCCGGATATAATACGCGTACTTATAAAAAAGTTATAAAAATGTCTAGCGAAAAAAAATCCGATTAATTTTAATTGATTTAATATATTATAATTAATCAATTCGAATTTGTTATTAAAAGGTGCTAAAAAACGGCTCACGAGCTTATATAGTACGTTAATTCGTAATTAATATTACCGGACAAAAAAATTATTAAAACTTTTATAAATTAAGTAAAGAGATTTGCAGAATAAGTTTACAAATAACAAAAGATATAACGACGATTAAAACAACATTAAATACAAATAAAATAAATAGAAAAATAATTAAAACAATTCCGAATATAAAACGATCAGGATATAAAGATTTTATAAGAATTCTTATAAACCCCCTAAAAATAACATTATCTATAAAAAAACCGCAAGTAAACAGAAAAAAAAGGTTAAACCGCAATATCTTAAAAAGGCTTTAAACGTAATAATCGGAATTACAGGCAATTATACTATTACCGTATAAATACGATTAAAAAGAATTAGTATACCGTAATAGTAAATTACGAAATAATAATTACTAATTATATTAGTCCGGAAATAATAAATTAATTAAAATTATTATAAAAAAATTACCTTTATAAGGTCGAAAATACCGAAGATTAGAAATTTATTTACGACGACGGATAAGTTAAATACGAAATCAATTACCTTAAGATTTTTATTAAAGAAAAAAAATAAATTATTAATTTCGATATTATTTTATTACCTAGATACGATATAATCCTTAAAAAATTACAATTACGCTAATATAACCCCTTAATTAATTAAGAAATTAATTATATAAGTTTTCGCTTATTTCTTAATAGAAGGAAAAATAAAAAGAACTTAAGATTTTAATATTCGATCAATAAAAACGACAAATATAGGTATAAGGACGTAACAAAAACCTTATTACCTAAAAAAATAAAATATACTTAAAATAGAAAATATAATAAAATAAATCCGGTACGTTATTACGAACTTTTAAAGCATAATTTTAATAAATAAATAACGACTTATAAATATAGTTTAAAAATTTATCAAAATAAATAATAAAAGTATTATAATAATATTATAAGTATAAAGAGCTTTTTTAAGAAAAGCTTGATACGAAATTATCGTAATATAATAAATAAAATTACGACATAATTTTTAAAAAGGGTAAAATAACCGTTTTTTATTTAATTTACAATTTAAACAAAATAGAATTATATATTTTTGGTAATTACCTGGCAAATAAGTTAAGAAAAGAATATATATAACGTTTTAAGTTATCGGCCGGATATTTAATATTTTTCGTTCCGTAAAAAAACGGAAAATTACGATTTATTATTAATTACCAATAATTTAACGATATTACTATTAAAAATAAAATATTATTACACCTAATTATCGAAATTAAAAACCGATTATAAAACGTTAAATAGTTTACGATTTTAAACCTATAGAAAAAATATAACTAAATTCGAATTAAATTTAAAAATAGATAAAAAATAACTCTTAAAACGAAATATAAATTATTTAAATATCTCGTTATATCTTTCGGACTTCTAAACGTACCTGTAACCTTTTAACAGATAATTAATTACTTATTTCGAAAATACCTTAATAACAACTTTATTTATTCGAAAATAAAAAAGAAATATATAAAATACATTTATAAGTTTCTATAAACTTTATAAAATACTAACCTTTTAATTAATATAAAAAAATACATTTGTATTTAAAAAATTAAATACCTAAAATATATTATTACTTTAAAATATATTAAAATAAACCTTAAAAAGATTATTATAATTAAAAATTAAAAAATACTTACTAACGTTACTATAATATAAACGCCCTTTAAACTTGCTAATTACTATCGACGATTCGTACAATATTTTAGCAAAATCATAATACCATTAATAAAACTTATAAAAAATTAACGATTTATATAAACCTCAGCTGCAAAAAAAGTTTTCCGATAGCTCAAGAACGTTTTTACTAGTAAACCCGTTTTAATAATATATAACTCGAATAAACCAGTAAAACTCGAAACCGATATTTTAAATTTCGCTTTAAAAGCAGTAATTTATTAACGAGATAATTAGGGAAACTATATCTTATTACTTTTGATTTTTATAAATTTTATAGTACTAAGTTAAATTACCCTATTTACGATAAAAAATCCCTAGCTATTATTAAAATATTTAAGGAATTCAAATATTACCTTAAGGGAAATAAGCATTAGATAAAAATATATATAAATTACAAAAATATTTTTTATTTCGCAATTATCAAAAAACTAATCGGATAATAATTACGTTACGCAAAATACTTTTTAAAGTTCGACTACGTTATTATCTATCGTAAAAGATTTAAAAACGGTAAAGCGGATATTTTTAACAAATAACCAAACTTAGAAAATCTTAAAATAAAAATATAACAAGCCGTTTTCGATTAAATACTAAAAAAATATTTATAATAATAACGTATTAATATTATTAGAATATCCGCGCCAAATATATATTAAAAGATATAACGATACTATAATAACTTACCCGAAAACTAGAAAATAGATAAAATCTATATACCAGAAAAACATTAGGAAAATTTAATACGAAAAATATACGAATATTAATTATACGGATATCCAGAGATTTATAAAACCCTAAAACGTTTATAATAAACGTACTATTTTCTTAAAATAAAGTTAACCGTATAAAAAGTTATATACTAATACGATATCTATACCAAAATAAAGGCCAGATAATATAAACCATACGGAAAACTACAACTATTACCAGTTACTAAGTAATTATAAGATTTAGTTATATTTAATTCTATTATTAAACTTCCTTTATTAAAAAATCTAGTTACGGGTATATATTACAATAATATCTTTGTAATTGTTAACTGATTTACAAAAATTTCTTATTTTTTACTTTATAACGAAAATATAAACGCCGAATAAATGACATATATTTTTTTTCCGATATATTTCTAGCATATACGGATTATTATTAAAAATTATTTCAAATAAAGGTATAACTTTTACCTTAAAATTCTAGAAAAATCTATTAACATAATTGGGTTAAACCATAAGTTATCGAACGCTTTTAAACTACAAATAGATAAATAAACGGAAAAAACTAATTAAATATTAAAAACATATCTACGGTGTTATATTAATTATAAATAAAATAACTAAGTTAAGAAATTACCTATCGTATAACTAACTTATAATATTAGCTACTATAATAAAATTAAAATCACTTTAATAACTATTAACTTTAATATTATTTTAAAAATATACAAAGAAATACGAAAGGAAAAGTTAATTAATATTAAGGTAATATTTACTTTAAAACAACTTAAATAATTATATCGAAAAAGAAAAATAAAATTTTAATTTATACGTAACTAAATAAATAGATATTATAACTAAAAGAAATTTGAAAAATTAACCTTTTTAAAACGGGGAGATAATTTATTTAATTACTAAAAGTATCAAAATTACACGCCTAAACCAAAAACTTAATTACAAATATATCGGCCTATATAAAATTACCAAGAAAATCTCAGAAAAAAACTATTAATTAAAATTATTACTTAAGGTTAAAATCTATCTAGTTTTTTATATTTTTTTATTTAAATTAACAGCAAATACAATTAAAATTAATACTGGGTACGAAAAAAAGATAAAAGAAAATATGCCGATCTATAAGGCAGAAAAAAGACTTAACATACAAAAAAAAATTTTTACTTGATATTTAGTTAAATAAAAAAATTACCGAAACTCCGAAAACACCTGGGAACCTGTAAAGAACCTTATTAACACCTAACGCCTTTCAAAGAACTTTTACTAATAATGCCGGAGTTACTAAGATTAAAGGTGCCCCAATCTATACTATTTAAAAACGGCTAGTCGGTTGTGTTAAAAATAAACTAATTACCTAAACCAGAGGCTTAAGTAACGGTTAACACGTTCGCCGTTTCTAACCGCTTTTATTTCTCCAGCTTTTCCAAGGATTACAGTTTTTACTGTACTATTTTTATACTTTTAAAACGAAAAAAGAGCTTTTATTTACGCAAAAGGATTAATTGCGTAATAGTTTCGTTTATTTCTTATTAATAACGTTTTTGTAGTTCTAAAAAACGCTTTTCCGTAAATATTTCCTTTTTTTCCAACCATTGATTTTCCGTACGAATATTTTTTAAAAACGATAAAAAAAATACCGTTTTTATTATAAAGGTAATTACGTTAAACGCAAGCCTTATATTTAGAAACGTTTTCCATTATTTCGTATTTTTAATTGTTATTAAAGCCTAAAGAATAAGGTATAATTTCAAAACTAAATTCGTTAAAAATTAAAAAAAAAATTCTTATAACGAACGGTAAAGGAAAAACTAATCGAGATAACTTAGTAATACAATTAGATATGTTAAAGTTAAGAAAGAAAAAAGAAAAAAAAACTTAACTGGAAAACGATCTTAAGAGCAAGATCTTAAAAAAGAGGGAGATCGTATTACGACCTAATTAAAAAAAACCCTAAAGAACAATCGGGCCGGATAAAGGAATAACCCCGACAAGTTACATAATCGGGAATACTTAACAAAAGGCAAATTAAGCATTAATAAGCACGATAAAACATCTCTTATTACTACTTAATAATAATCGAACTAAATAGCGTTAAGCTATAATAAGGAAAAGGAAATATATACGCTTGTTATTTTTATAATTTAAATAATATTAGCTTGTAATATAACTTAATTACCTAAAATACTTTTAATATTACTAAACGTAATTCAGTTATTTTTATTACTTAAATGTCGTAATATAATGACTAATATAAACCGTACGACTTAGTTTAATAGTTAGTAAACTAGCCTAGCCGTTATAAAATACTTACGCTAAATATATATTAAAAAATATAACGATATTATAATAGTTTACTCGAAAACTAAAAAACAAATAAGATTTATATACTAGAAAAATATTAAAAAAACTTAATATAAGAAATATACAAATATTAATTATACGGATATTTAAGGATTTATAAAACCTTAAAACGCCTGTAACGGACGTATTACTTTCCTAAAATAAAAATAACCGTATAAAAAATTATATATTAATATAATATTTGCGCTAAAGTAAAAGTTGAACGATATAAATTATACGAAAAATTACAACTATTACCAATTACTAACCGACCGTAAAATTTAAGTACGTTTAACTTTATTACCAAACTTCCTTTATTAAAAAACTAAATTACGGGTATATATTACGATAATATTTTCGTAATCGTTAACCGATTTATAAAATTTTCTTATTTTTTACCTTATAAAAACATATACGCTGAATAAATAGCATATATTTTCGTTTAACATATTTTTAATATATACGGATTATTATTAAAAATTATTTTAAATAAAGGCGTAACCTTTATTTTAATATTTTAATAAAGTTTAATAATATAATTCGGTTTAAATTATAAATTCTTAAGTATTTTTAAATTATAAACGGATAAATAAACGGAAAGGATTAATTAAACGCTAAAAACGTATTTATAATATTATATTAACTACGAATAAAATAATTAAGTTAAAAAATTACTTATTATATAACTAACTGTTAGCAGTTACAATGATCAAATGCAGAAATCTAGCAAAGTACGTATAATTATTCTAGGAAAGACTGAAGAAATCTAAGGGTAATCGCCTTTATATATACGTTTAACTGTACAAAGGATGGTTCCTGGATAAAGGCTATTTTAAGTAATATCTACAGCTTAAATGTACCAACCGCGGGCATTTAAAAGCACCAATTGCCGACACGCCCTTTTGCGTTAGATAACCTTATTTACGTAATTTCTTAAAATCAAATTTAAAACTTTAAGAAAATTTATTAAAAAGTTATTAAAATCTTTAGTTTATATAAGATTTAAACCTTTATTTCCGTTATTCTTGTTTAAAATAAAGCTGCGCAATTAACCGTTATACCAAAAGGCCGGTTTTTTCGTTTTACCGTTTTTTCGTAACCGTCCCGGAATACGGGGCCTACTTTTTCCGAAATAATTCGGACCAAGTTAAACGTTAATATAAAAAAACGCTTTATATATACCAACCTGTTACGTTAAAAGTTTTATAACTTTAAAAATCGGTTTTATTTTTTAACGGTAATATTAATAAATAATTAAAATTATTATTCTTTAAGTTCCCCTTTGTAAAAAGTTATTAAGTAAAAGTTTTTTTCCGGTTAATTAAGGGATATTAATTAATTGTAAACTATATATAAAATATTAACGCCTTTAAGTAAAAATTAACGTAAAAGGTTATAACTATATATAAATAAATAATTTTATAAAAAGTTAAAGCTTTAAAATTAACAGGTAAACGGATACCTTTAGGTAATTATAAAAAAAATACCGCAGTTATTACTTTTAATAACGAAAAATAAGTTTTAATAAAAAAACGCCTTTTTTCCCGTATAAAAGAAATCTAACGGAACTATTTTTTTGCCAGTTGCTTTAACCAAATCTTAAATATTTTCTAACTTTTCTTATATTTTCTTAAGTTCTAAATTAATTATAAACCGTTCGAAATTTACCCTATTAAGTGGTTTTATAAATCCATCGGCAAGATTATCTTTGTTTTTTACGTATTAAAAGCTAATATTTTTTTCTTAAACTTCCTAACGTACGTAATAATATTTAATTCGAATATAACGCTTTCTTCGTATTATCTATATTTCTTTTACCTATTTAAACGTATTTATATTATCCTTTAAAATAAAAATAAAATTTTTAAATATAAACTTTAATTTTATTAAAAAAATTTTAATCCCAGTTACCTTTATAACTATTATTTTTATTTTTACGTACTTTATTTTCGTAATATATTTAATAATAACACCTTATAATTTCGAAATTTATAAAATAAATATTCTAGCTATAAAAAATATATAGCTTATCGTAAACTTTATTAATTCGCAATTATTTGCAAAGCTTATATCTACTGCTTTAAATAACTTTAAGTTATTATACTTATAATATAAGTAATTTTTTCGTAATTTCCGGTACCGAAAAAATATATTTAATATACCGTTTAAGTATTTTAATAATTTTTTAATATATTCCTAGTATTTAAGTAACGGGTTACCTATAAACCTTACCTAAATTAACGTTATAAACGTTATATTTAATTTGTTAATATAACTTAAAAAATTAAATTTCTTTATTAAATTCGTATATTTAAACGTTTTTTTTTTACTAATTACCCCGTTATATTTTACAGCATACTTTAAATAATCCTTAACGAATAATATAAATTCCTTTTTTATTTCGTTTAAACCAATTAATTTTAATAATTTCTTAATATATTATTATTAATTTAACCTGATATCTTCTATTAATAAAAAACAAACAATTCGTACGCCTAAGTATTAATCCGCGTTACTTAAATCTTTAACTAGGACGTTTTTAATAATCCTCTTGGCGATATCCTTAAAATATTATTTATTAAAACCGAAAAATAAAAAATTATCTACGTATAAAACGATAACGTTTTTTATCTTAAAGTTATAATATATCGCATCATCCGAAATTAATAAACGGAAACTTTACTTCGCAAATATCTTTTTTATTTTTTCTTACCAAGTAACTCCGGCCTACTTTAAACCGTATAATAAATTTATTAACTTAATAACCCTTTTTAAAAAAAAGCTATATATCTCCCTATCCTTTAAATACGTATCAAAATACTCCTTTAATATCGGAAACTGTTTTATATAAATATTTTCCTTTAACTTACCGTTTAAATACGTAATAATAAAATTTATCTAAAATATATACTACCTTAAAAAAACGGCTAACGCTATTAAAATCCTCCAATACATTACCCTTACGGTACTTGCTACGGTTTCGTTATAATTAATTCTTTTTCGTTATATAAATCCTTTTACGCAAATACGTACCTTATACTTATCTAACTTTTTTATAAACGTATATTTCTTTTTCAACACCTATTTAACATTAATAAAATACCCTTAAACAATTTTACCAAAAAACGTAAACTTAAAAATTCCGCGCAAAAAGTTTTCCTTAATCTTTATAAAAATAACCTTAAATTACATCTTTCGTTCTGGGCTTTTTATAATTTCCTTTAAAATCGGGCCGTTATTTATAGTAATAAACAGCCTATAAATATTAATATCCAATATATTAATCACTTATTCGTATTCGTAAATATTCCGGATAACTTAATCGGTATTTTTAAAATTACCAAAACGGTTTTTATCGTTATTCGACGTTAATAAGTTAAAATAAAAAATATATAAACCATTTTTACCTTCACTTTATTAAGTTAAGGTTAACTTTAGCTTTTAAATTAACTTTAAAGCTTTATTTAAGGCCTTTAAAGTATATAACTTAAAAATAATTTTTTTAAACGTTCTTTTTTACGTTTAACCTGCTTAATTTCTTAGTTCGTATCATCCTTTAAAACAACATTATTATTTTTATTTTTCATTTTTACGCCTTATTTTTAACAATATTTTAAACGTTTTTATACGGGCTATAAAAATAATCGGATAATATCTTTAAGGTTAAAAGGTTTCTTTAACTTTTTTAAATCTTTATAAATAATAATATACAATATTATAAATAACTTACCGTCTTTTAACAGCCATACCTTATAATTATATATCCCTTAATAACTTAGCAATATTCCCTTTACTTTACGGGCTGCTAGTTTTTTTAATTTAATCCAATAATTTTAATTAATTAAAACTATATACCTATTACCAAAAATTCGGAAATAACCGTTATTAAGTTTATATAATTTATTCGATTCGAATATATCTTTAAAGTACTTAATTAATGTTATATCTTTTATTATAAATTAACCTATCTTATTAATAATATACGTTATTATTTCCATTACGAAATCTCAGAAATATATAAAAAAATTTATTTATACAGAAATTATACGTACTTTATTTTATAAAAACTATATTCTTCGTTTTATAACTTCGTTTTAATATTAATTATATACGTTAAAAACTACCAATTTAATACTTTTTATAACGCAAAAGTTCTTAATTATTATTATACCAAACTTTTTACCGCCGTTAAAACGCAAAATTTATATTTTTTTACGTTTGCCCTTTTCGTTTAATAATAACGTTTTTAAACGCTTTATAATTCGCGTAATATACGTATATAAACTTTATTAAACCTTATTTTTATTTTTAAACGAATAGTATTTTTTATAACGTAACAGGTTATTTATAAAAAAATTAAAATAACTTTTGTTTTTAATATTAATAGGTTTAATTAACCTTACGTTATACCAAATAATCTTTTTTATATATTTCCCTTATTTTTAAAGGTTTATAAACGGTATCTTTTATATTTTCCCTTTATCGTATACCGTATAAAGGATGTTTTTTATATCGTTAAAATTTAAATTTATCCCCGTAAACCATTTAATAATCCATATTAATCGTTCGGTATTAAAATAACAAAAACGGCGATACCAAAAAATAATTTTCTTTATAATTTCGTCCGTTATTAAAACCTTTTTATTTTTAAAAATATTCGAAAATACGCATTTTAAATTATCCACTAAGTTATCGCCGTTTTCCTTACCGGATACCTCCCTTAATACGAATCCCTATTAATAATTCTTGTTATTTATTAAATTTAAGACTTTAATAATAAATTCCGGCTTTCCGTAAAGTTATAGGAAAAATCCCTTTTAAAAAACGTTAATCGTTAATAACTAAATCCTATTAAGGCTTATTAAGGCGTTACGATTTAAATAATTTCCTTTTCTATAAAATATCTCCCCGGAAAACATTTTTAAAAAAAATTATCAATATATAACGTATACTTAACTATAATTTCGTTTCTTTTTTTATTAAACCTTTTTAAAAGTTACTTAACGATATTAATAAAAATAATAATTACGGATTTTTTACCCGTCATAATTTAAATTCCCTTAGACTTAATATTTATCATAATATTTTTCTTAAAGTCGCTAATATTATTCGTAATATTAACGTTCGCTTTTAAGTTTTAAAATAATTTATTTAAATTATTCCCGCAAAAGAAATAAATATATTAAAACATAACGTTTCCTATAATAATTCCTTTAAAACGCTTACCTTCCTATAACTTTAAGCAATTAATTATTTAAACTTTAATACATTTACTTATTAAAACTTCCCGGGCTTTAAAACGTTTTACCGTTAAAGTTTTCCGGGTTTTAAAGCATTTAATTACTAAAACTCCTTAAATTACTTTTTAAATTATCTTATCGTACCATTATATAAAATCCTCCAGTTATTATTTTTTAACGTAAACGTTAAAAATCTTTCCGTTTAATTAATACAAATTTTTTAAACCGTTAAAAATAAATTACTTTTCGTTCTTATTACCGTTATAAACGTTACGAAAATTATTACTTTAATTATTTTATTTATTATTACCCTAACGTTAATTACGCTTTCCTTTCTTTCCTTTACCATTTCTCTTTTTTTACGGCTTAAAGTAATTTTTCGTTAAATATTTATATTTATTATAATTAAAACAAAACGGCTTTCCGTTTTTATTTTATACGGGCCTATTATCTCGGAAATTACTATTATTATTATTACCTTTTCCCTTACCTTTTTAAACGTTATAAAACTTCCCGTTTTTTTTTTATTAATATAATTATAAAATTCGCTATTAAAATCGTCGATCAACTATTAAAAAAAATAACTAATTTACCTAAATACTAATTAAATTATCTTATACCAACTGCCGGCGTAATCCTTTACAGTAATAAGGAATATAATAATTTATTCCTTTAATCCAAACTTTATATTACAGCTTTTAACCTTTCGCAACAACTTTTAAAACTTCGTAATAAACTATATAAGGTTTTTTCTATTATATATAATCTTATTAAACTTTTTCCAAAAAAACCTTTACCTAACCTTATTTATTACTACGTAAATTTTCCTAAAAATCCTTAACATTTTCGTTTTTTTTTTAATACTTATAATTAACTTTAAAAACGCCCTTTTATAAATCTTAATAATAACCTTCGCAAAACGTAACTAATCAAACTATTTTAATTTTATTCCTTTCTTATAACTAATCTTTTTAAAAGTAAATATTAAAACGTTACTTTAAAACTCCTAATTAACCTAACCTACTAAATAATTCTTTTTATTTAATAAAAAATTAAAGTATTTTTAACGTAATTTTATATTATTACTAAACTTTTTAAAATTCTTTTCTTTTTTTTTTAAGCAAACGCCTAACTCGTTAAAACTATCTAAATTACTAAAACTTAAAAAGCTACTAAAAATACTAAGGAAACTATTATAACAACTTTTTCGTTTTCGGAAACCTTTAAACAAATCTAAAAATAACCTATCCGAATTATCGGGGTCCTTACGTACCACACTTTTTTTTTTACGTAACTTCTTTTTTTCGCTTTTCTCCCTTTTCGGGAAATCAAACTTTTTAATAAATTACCTCCTTAACTACGTTTCGCTTTTTTTCAAAAGGTTAATCTTTTTTATATCGCTTTTAACGGCAATAAAAACTTCCTATAAACCTTCCGTTCCTTAAACGTTTTATAAAACATTCCTATAAATACTTACATTTTATAAATTCCGTATTACCTTTAATTAAAGCGGTCCTTATTAAAATACGCCCCCGAATTAAAATATATTTAATAATCGCTTTACGATATTATTTATTCGCTTTATTATATCGTCTTTTTTTTTTATTAAAACTTTAAATTTTTAATTTTATCCTTAACCAACCTGTATTTATATTCTCGTACCCTAACGTCTTTCTTAATCCCATTCAAATTAATACCTAAAAATATATAAAACTTATTTAATTTTACTTAAAACTATTATTTTTATATAAAAATTTTATATCGGTTTTTTAATTATCGTTACTAAGGTAATAAAACTTTTTTTATAAAAATCTCGAAAACAAATTTTTTTCCTACCGTTACGTTTATCGTAAACTTTTATTTTTTTTCCTTATTATAAAATTCTTCGTTTTAAAAATTCTTTTAATCGAAAAAAAAAAATAAGTCGTTATTCGTATACTTCTTATTCCGCATAAAAACAAAACCCTTATTAGGTAAATTACTTTACTTAATTACAGGGAATTACCTTAAAATACGTTTTTATTATTTGTTTACCATCGTTAACCGTTTATTTTCTTTTAAATTAACTAAATAATTCCCTTTTAAATTTCGTACCTTTTTTATTAACTTAACCTGCAAATAATTACTTTATTTAACGTATTACGGTTACCAATTAACTAAAAAATATTACTATATTAACAATTACAATAATTAAATACAGGAATCTGGCAAAATACGTATAGTTATTTTAGGAAAAACTGAAAAAGTCTAGGGGCAATCGCCCTTATATATACGTTTAACTATACAAAAAATAATTCCTGGACAAAGGCTATCCTAGGCAATATCTGCAGCCTAGACGCACCAGCCGCAGGCACCTGAAAGCACCAATTGCCGACACTAACTTATAATATTAATTATTATAACAGTACTAAAATAGAGATTTGCTATTTCTGCAGTAGTCCCACTTTTTACACCTGCTATCACCTGTTACACCCGCCGCCACCTAGCAACACAATTGTATGTAGCCGCAACTGCAACTCCTTAATTTTCTTTGATTTTTTCAAAGCTTCGCAACAGTAGCAACAATAATAACAACAACAAAAACAACACCGTTAACAGTATTTACAGCTTCATCGGCGCCCGCGCCGTCTAAAGCACCTAGGATGGCGATAACCTTAACCGCCACGGCTGCCCTGGACCTTAGACGCCGTTAGCAAGAACTCGTTGCTGCTGCGTACCGTCCTTAATACGTAACAGGTTATTTCGAGCTGGAGCTAGGCGTATAGGTGCCTAATTCGGCTGTGGCTGATGCGGTTGATAATTAACTGCTATATAAGGTTGCAAAGGTGTTGGAATACTTTAGAACGCGTTAGTTCTAGGAAATATTGTTGTAATATAACTGAAGTTTATCGTAAGTCGTGTTAATAAGGCTGCACCTTAATAAATCAATTGAAAAAAGGGGTGTTTTGTATAAGGGGGGGTCTCTGAGAGAAGATTAGGTGCGAACTGGCAGGTATGCCAGATGTATGCCAGGTGGAAGTGGGGCCACTGCAGAAATAGTAAAAGGTTCACTGCAGAAATAGCAAATCTCTTAAAATAACTCTAGTCATTGCTAACTTTAGTTGTATTTTAAACATTAATAAAAAAAATATAAATAAAAAGATTAATGAACGTTAAGGTAATTGTTATATTAAAATAATTTAAATAATTATACCGGAAAATTAAAATAAAATTTTAATTTATATACGAATAAATAAATAAATATTATAATTAAAGAAAACTTTTAAAAAAATTAATTTTTTTAAAAGGGGAAATGGTATATCTAGTTACTAAAAATATTAAAATTAAACGTTTAAATTAAAAACTTAATTTTAAACATATCGGCCTATATAAAATTACTAAAAAAAATCTCAGAAAATAACTATTAATTAGAATTATTACCTAAAATTAAACTTTATTTAGTTATTTATATTTCCATATTAAAGTTAACAACGGATATTATTAAAATTAATACCAGGTACGAAAAGGGAAAAAAAATTATACCAATACATAAAGCAGAAAAGTTCTTAAATGTACGAAAAAAAAAAGGATTTACCTAATACCTAATTAAATGAAAAAACTACCTAGATTTCGAAAATACCCGGGAACCGGTAAAGAATTTTATTGACGCCTAACGCCTATTAAAGAACTTTTACCAGTAATAACGGAACTAGCAATAAATATATCCCAGTTTACGTTATTAAAAAAGGGCAGGCCCTAGTTAATAACATTTTAATTAATAATATTAGCCCTACCGGAAAACTAGACGGCTACCGCCGATTCCGACTTTTAACGTTTAAATTCGTTTTATTTATTTAAGGATTATAAGGTACGGTTAATAAGTTTCGTGTCTTAAATCTGGTATTACTGCCGTTATTTGCGTATACGGGAAAAGCAAATTAAAAACTTAATAAAGGCCTTTTTTACAGTAAGTTTTTTTTTTTAAACGACGGACTTCGGTAATATAATAATTAACTATCGTTACCGGAACGCCGGAGTTATTATAAAAATGGTTACGACGAACGTACTCCTTAGAACGAAAAATCCCCGTTATTCTTTAATAATTAAATTCCTTAGAAAAATAAAAAAAAGGACGATATTATTTTAAAACCCTTTAAATTAATTAAGTTAACTAAAACATAACGTTATTCTGTTTTGCGAAAAACGACCTTTAATTATATAACTCGACATAATAAAAACTTACGGAAAAAAAGATTTTTAAAAATAAGGATTTTAAAAAAAGGGAAATCGTATTATAACTTAACTGGCCTAGCTTAAGGAAACGGTCGGGGTGGGTCGGGTTACGTAATTAAATTACTAAATTACGAAAAATAAGCTAGTAGGTTAAATTATTGGATTACGGGGGATAAATTAGTAAATCGGTCTACTAGCTTATTAATAATAATCTAATAAATTTTAAAAGAATATATACGTTTATTATTTCGTAATTTAATTATTATTAATTTGTAATATAATTTAATTAGTTAAAATATTTTTGGTATTACAAGACGTAATTAAGTTATTTTTATTATTTAAATCTCGTAATACGACTGTTAATATAAATCGTACGATTTAGTTTAATAGTTAGTTAACTAGCCCAGCCGTTATATTTTATTTATAAATTAAAAGTTTTTCGTTATTAGCTAGTTTATTTAATAGTACTTATTATTTCACTTTTTAATATTAGCCCGTAAAGAACATTTTACTTTATATCGTTTATTAGTAAAGATAATAATTATAAATATAAAATAGTTTTCTATTATTATATCGCTATCGTTAAAAGTAAATCCGATAATGAGTATTTAAGTTATTAAGGAAAAGACTCGATAATAGATAGTATTTAATATTTATTAATAGTTTTAACATAAAAAGTTAATTAAATAATAAATAATTATAATAAACTATATAATTCTAATATGAAGAAATACGTAAGAAACGGAAAAAATGTAATAAATATAATTATTAAAAGAAAAAATTCGACATTAAATTGTAACCGATAAATAAAAATATTAAAATAGGTATAAAAATACTTTAACTTTTAAAATTAAAATAAAGATTTTTTTTAAACTATTTACATTTTACATTATCTCCTTAAAATTATAATATTATTAAATTTACTTGTTTATTTAACTTTTATTAAAATTATAACGTTAAATACGTTACTATTAATAATACTAAATATATATAATTTAATTATAATATACGTTACCGATATAAGTATTAAAAATATAAGAAATAAACAGTTGCGGTATTTTAATTAAGAAAATATCTTATATAATATTTATATATAAAACGTAATTTACTATAATATAAAATAAATAAAAATTAAAAGGAAGTTACTTTATATAATAGTATTACTAATAAATTATTAATATATTTTCATTACTATTAATAAGTTATAGTTTTACTTATTAATAAAATACTTTATTAAAAGTAATTTTTTAAAACTTTTTTATATTATAAATAAACTCTTTATTTACGAAATTAATATTAAAAAAACTATAAAAAATAATTAACCTCGATTTAAATCGGTAAAATCTTGTAACCTTATACTATTTCCATTAAAACATTATTAAGTAAGCTATTTTGAAAATTTCCGAACTATCCTTATATCTTACTACAATATGAGAGCATCCACTCTTTTCCCCTCTATCTACGTACTGTATCAAGGAAGAGTTTTAAAGTAAGCTAGTATTTGGTGGGATGAAGCTATCGGGGAGGATATACGATAGTCTGTAAGGAAGTGGTAATTTCATTTCACTTGCATTGGCTATCAATGTGAAAAATCTGAGCATGCATAAGTCAGAGAATGAGTACAGAAGAAATAGTCTATTGAGGCTTGACCCTCTTTTCTTTGCCGTGGAAAGCATCGTTCCACTATGCCCATTTTGTCATTATCCATTGAAACCACGTTTGGGTTCTGCAACTTCCGCGTCATTACGCGACAAGGTACGGCTTAAAAGAAAACAGCAGCGCGCAGTTATGAGCGAAGTTGCACTGCGCCACTACTAATTAAACGAGAGAAATTGTTGCCTTGTGTTTCATTTCTCTAGGTTGGGGTGATTCCTCTTGAGTACCTTGACTCTTATCTCTCCCAAACCTTCCGTCTTGCCAGGAATCTCCTTGGGATATGCGACGATACGAGCGTAAGTCATATCGAGGTCTGCGGCTGTGGTCTCGTACAGCTCAAAATCAAAGGCGCGAGCCACACGCGAAATGGCCAGGTACATTTCGGCAAAAGACATGCTGGAAACAAGCGAGTTAGCGTAGCTGCCCCCCATCACACTGCAGAAGAATACTCTAAGAAATCACTTACTTGATGCCAATGCATTGTCTGCTACCTTGCGAGAAGTTGGTCAAGAACTTCTTGAGCGGAACACCTTCCTCAGCTGCCTTGATCCATCGTTCAGGCTTGAACTTTTCCGGCTCTGGGTAGAGTTCTTTATCCGTGTGAACAAAGTAGGTCGACTGGCTCAGGGGGGTCTATTCTCCACTATTAGTAGGCCACCCTCGAAAACCGTAATCGGGCTTAGGGGGAGGTAGGAAGGAAGAAAATCAAAATTAGAAAACAACTTACTCCGGCAGGAATGGTATAGTCTCGGTATTGCAAATCCGTGTTCATTGGAACACGAGCCGAGCGAGTAATAGGACCAAAGGCGAGACGAAGGCCCTCGTGAACAACGCCGCTCTGGAGATTCACATGTCAGATCACAGCCCTCATTGTCATTTATTGCTGTTGAAGACAAAGACGTACCAAGTAAGGAAGGCTTTCGAGGGTGCTGAGAGAATGTTGGTAGTTTTCAGTGGCCGGCAGAGTGTCCAGCTCATCACGCAGCTTCTTCAAGCAGTCTGGGTTACTCAAGAGGTAAAACATGGTGACTGCCATGGTTCGTGACGTAGTCTCGGTACCGGCAAAGAGGAACACAGTGCCTTCGTCTAGCAAACGAGCAACAGTTCGTTCGTGCGGCGGGATATTGTGATCAGCAAGAGCACCAACAAGCGCTGACGCCTTGGAGTCGGCCGTTTTGCTTGACGTGAATTGAGCGACACCATTGGCATGAATTTCATCTCGCATGACAATGAGATCAGCGAGAGACGGCATAATCATACGAATGATTTTCTCGGGCAGGTGCTTCAGGGTTGTCACCAGGCTAGGAATGAAGCGAGCCAGATGATAGAGCTTCGTCAGACCCTGGAAACCATCCCGAACGACAAAGTGGTAGTCGGGAACGCTGAGATAGTCAAAATGCTTTCCATAAAAGCGTGAGCAAATGACATCGGCAGTCAAAGCAGAGAAGATGCCATCGAGGGTGAGGACATCGCCATCGTTCATGTGCTGTTCCATTCGGCTAGATAGCTTGGTGATACGTTCATGAATAGTCGGCTCCAAGTTTATGAGAGAACGCTTTGAAAAATATGGGTTCAAGTAGCCACGACGGGCGCGGTGCGTGTCGTGGTCTACCGTAGCAGCAGTGGATGAAGGGACGTCAAAGGCTCCCACAGTTGCGGCATCCTTGTTTGTCTTTCGAGAGCCAGCAGCGTAGATGGTATGGTAGTAGGAAGAGTCTTTGATATGAACCTCCCTTGCGTTGACACGAATAATGGGGCCTTTTTTGTTTGAAAAAAAAATTAGAATCAGTTTTCTTCATCTACGGGCAGAACGGAATCGTTCAGCTTCTTACCATATTTCTCATGCATCTTCTCGATCTCCCAGAGGTATTGACCTTTTCGTATGACTTCATGGTAAAATTCCAAGTAAGGTCCCATGACTGCCAGCTTGGAGCCAGGGATGTGACGTAGAGGATGTAAGTAGACGTTGTAGAAGCATGTGCACAAGATGTAACAAAAGTACAAGCCCGCTATTGCCCCCGCGGCAGCCCCAACGGGGATGCTTTTTATTGTCTCGACGTCCGTCAAGACGTCCATTTTGCTGATATAGAAGTCGAACAGGTAAAGAGAAAAGAAACGTGATAAAAACCCAGACAAAAAGAACACAAACTAGGGAGAAAAGGCAATTGGTTCGAGGTTAAGACAATGAAGGGTATATAATAGCCTGCTATCCCGAGCAGAATGAATGCTTTTCCCCTCCCAGCATAAACTTGTCTACCAAGTGTTAATGTGGAAAGCATTCTACTCCCTGGTTGGTTTTATATTTTCCTAATACTGAAGCTTTCCATCATTCAACTGAGTGCAATAAATGCCAAGACACGCCACATGTAACATACCCCTCCTAGAACAGGCTTGTAAGGCCAGCCAAGCTGAATTGCCGAATCCCAAACAGGCAAAAATAAGCAGTGCTCTTGAAACATAGAGGCCTCGAAGATTTTTGGACACTCATCACAGCCTGGCTTCGCTATGAACTTCCAGCCCCACCTCCGTTTTCTTGGTTTTCAACTTATGGGATTGGGAATGCTTATCTGCTCTACTTGAGCGCCTCACATAGAGTCAAGCCGTCATAGACGGACAGCAATCAGAACACACCAAGGATGAATCATGCGGGTGATATGATTGATGAGTCATGCAAACCAGCCCATTCAGACGCGCAGCCTAAAACGACTCCCGGATTCCTCGATTCCTTCTAGAATACAGCGAGGCCGTAAAAGCCGGTCGAAAACCACGGCCTACCAACACAATCCATTCCAGTCCCCCGCATACCAATGCGTCAGGCCCCTCGGCTTACAAGACGCCTCCTAATCACACCCTTGTGTTAAAACCCCCCATGGGGTAGAATCCGCCATCATTCGGATGCGCAACCCAAAATGCCTCCCGGATTCCTTAATACCCTCCAGAATCCCGCAAGGCCATAAAGCCGGTCGAAAACCAGGGCATACCAATATAATCCAATCCAGTCTCCCCTGTATTAATACATCGGACTCTTCGGTTTATAAGACGTTTCCCAATCAATTGTTGTGTCAAAACTCGTCATAGGGTAGAATTCGCCGGTGCTGTAAGGTGCTGTAGTAACAGGCCTTATGGTGGTTGTAAGGTGCTGTGCCGGGCAGTTAGCTGCTGTCACAGGCGGATCTTTTGGTCAAATTGTATCTACTGATGTTACAGCCCACCTTCCGGCAGGCTCGTGGAGCGCTGTGCGGCAACCTTAGCTCTAAGGCTCACAGGGGCGTTAGCTGTGCGCGCACCTGAGGGTTCGTAATCGCTTGGTGTCTGTTGGTGACTATCGCGATTTTGAGACTAGCTTGTGAGAAAAGGGCTGTTACGTGGGTCCCACCTCCCCTAACAATGGTGTATGTAAACCGTAGAACGTTTGAATCCTTGGGGTCGGGCTTAGCGGGCACAGAGGTCCGGAGGATCATGCCAATTACAACCTATTCGGTGGTATCATCAATAGTATCCTAGGCCGGTGGCTTCGGGGGCCTTAACACGCTGGACGAGGCCTTCCAGCTTGTATCCGACGAAGGGCCACAGGGCGTTAGAGCTTACAATTTTTCTAGAGATGGGTAGCACTCTTTTTGACTCGCCACATTGACCAAATCAGCTTCCGCAAGAACAGGTTTAGTGGGCCTGCTAGGCGGTTACAGTATGCTTTAGCGTTAGTTGGCTTCTGTTTTAAGCTAATTAATCCGCTGAAAATTGTAAGCACTAACGCCCTGTGGCCCTTCGTCAGATACAAGTTCTTAATTCTGCAAACCATCCATGACCCTGCTTAGAGTGTGTTCGGCAGCCATTAAGCCTGTGACTTATTACCATTCAGAATAAACTTTAGCAAAGTATCCGGACCCCGGGAGGACCATTTCCTACATATTAAATGGCCGAGAAACTGAAGAGATTTGCTATTTCTGCAGTGGCCCCATTTTTTATACGTGCTATCGCCTGCTATACCGCTGCTACCTGGTAACATAATTATATACAGTTACATTAACATTATAATTATAATTACAATTACAATTTATTCCAATTATTTTTAAACTTTCGTAATAATAATAATAATAATAAAGTCGAAAAAAATTAAATTATTAATAAGGAAATTAAATATTATAAAAGGAAATTAATTATACGTAATTAAATAAAAACGTTATATTAAAATATATTATTAAATAGGTAATATAACTTAAATCATACTATTATTATAATATATATCTTTTTATATTCGTAATAATTAAAAATATAAATAATTATATTTTAAAATAAAGTAAGAAAGAAATATTATTACAAGGTCGTTGGGTTCAAGCCGTATTATCCAGGCTGAGCCAAAGACACGAAGTAATTACACCAATAATTAACACGATAGATACTTTACCCAGTATCTTCGAACACGGCAACTATTAATGGTTTTCACGGTGAGAAAGAAATATTATTAAAATTAAAACTTTGATTATAAAGTTCGAAAACGAAAATTATTCTTATTTAATCGTATATAAAAAATTAATTTTAATGATATTTTTAATTTATTTTAAACGCGTTATTAGTATATCGAAAAATAACAAGCTATTTAACGTATTAATATTATAATTAATAAATATAAAATAAACCGTTATAAAATATTATTTATAAATATTCTTACTAATACGAAATATAAAAACGTGATTAATATAACATTTAAAATTATTTATAATATAACGAAAATATCGGTTTATTAATTATTTTAGTAATATATAATTCTTAAAAATACTTAATATTATATATTTTAATATTATCGTTTCCGATTTAAACGAAAACGAAAAATAACGAAGAAAAAATTCTTAAGATTTAAATAAAACTTTAGAAATATTAATTAATTAATTTTTCTATATTTAAATATTTTCATACGTTATAAATAACTTTATACTATTATATTTCATTTCTTTATTCTTTATTATATAAAGTTCTTATAATATTAATAATATATAATATATTTGCGTATTAAAATATTTTAACGCTATTTAATAGTAATGAATAATCTATTATTAAATATTTAAAAACTATATAACTTTTTATTCGTTAGTAATAAATTAATAATTTTATTTTATAATCCTATAACTATAAAACTTAAAAAGGTTTTTTTTCAAGTATAGTTATAACTTTATTATATATTATTTATTTAGTTAACGTAATAATAATATCGCTAATATATTACATAAGCTCGCGAACCAAACAAACTCGTAAACCGTTTTTTAGTACCTCCCGACAACAAATTCGAATTAATCAACTATAACATATTAAATCAACTAAAATTAATCGGATTTTTTTTCGTTAAACGTCTTTACAGCTTCTTTACAAATACGCGCATTATATCCGGGTTTACCGTAAACGCTACATTTCCGTTCCTTCGTTTCAACCCTCTTACGATAACTGCCTTCAGCCGATATTAATTGCATTTTTTTACCATTTTTTTCGGCCAAAAAAGCTTGTCCCTTTTATATAGTAAATATCTTTCCTTTTTGGAAACGTTTATTTTTAATTTTTCGACGTTTACTTAAAATATAATTCATTTTGCTTAATTAAATAATTTCTTTTCAAAAAAAAGTAACTTCGTATAAAAATAACAAATTACTTTTTATTAAAAAACTCGCCGATTCAACGATTTTTATTAGCGAATTACCCTAATAACTTTTAAATTTTTTTTTTATAAATAACGTTTTTATTTTATTATTTTTTTAATATTTTTAAAAATTTTCGTAAACGGGGAACGAATAAAACCGGCGGAAGTTAACGGGGAAACGGTTAGCGTAAACATAACTGGAAAAATTTCAAATTTAAAAAAAAAGGTATTAAAATTAAATAAAACGAAATTAACTTTCGTAAATCCGGATTTAATATTATCGGATATTATAACAACTTTAAATACGTTATAAAAACCGGCAAAAAAATCTTCTTTAACGATATAAATATAATAACATCGTATTAAACTTTCGATATACAACGAATAAACGCGTTTTAAAAAAACCAAAAAATATCAAAAAATACGTAAACATACAAAATATAATAATATCGTAATTAACGTAATATTTTTCGAATTTTATCAAATAATAACTTTCGTAACCGTTAAAAATAAGAAAATATTTCAATCCTTTCGTACGTATTCAAATATATTAATCGAAATATTAAACCCATGTTAAACTTAATTCGTTCGTTATCCAACTATTACTACTTAATATAATTTTTTAATCGGTTATTAATAATAAATTATTACGGAACCAGAATTTAAAGTAATTTTTCCCTATTATAATAATAAATAACGGTATAGCCTAACCTTAAAAATTAATAACTTAAATAATTATAACTCATTTTTTATTCCCTTATTAAATTTATTTAAATCTTTTATATTTTTCGGCGTTAATAATTACTATACCCGTTACTATAAAAAACCCTATTAAAAATCTAATTTCGTTAAAGTTATAAATATCCTTTTTTATAATACCGTATTTTACGATAATAATCCGAACAAATTTAAACTATTTACGAAATATCTTTAAATTTTCGTATAATACCCTTTAATAATTAATTTTTCGATTTAAATACGTTTCGAATTTTTTTTACAGTTTAATAAAATTAAATACCCAATTAACCTTAACGCATCTTGTAATACGTTACGCAAATAATAAATTCGCCATATCTTTAACGTATTAACGCCGGATAAAAAACGTTTACGTATTTAAATCAAGGATTTATTCGATAATAAATTTCTTTTCAGTCGGCGTTAATTTTTACAAATAAAAAATAATATCGGCTCGGGCATATCGACCGTAATATCGGGCTTTTAAAGTAAATTCGGAAACGTAATATATAAAATATAACTTTTTAAAGTTAAATTTTAAATTTCGTTTTTTAACTTGGATAACTAAGTTTATCCTAAACTCTTTTATAAAACGTTCTATATTATTAATGTTAAAAAATTAACGATTAAAGTTAGGTAATTAAGATGTTAATAAAAAACGGCTCGCAAGCTTATTTAGCTTACAAGCTTATATAGTACGTTATAAAAATAACCTTTATAAAAATAATCGATAAATAAAGCGTAAAGGTTTACTACGTAATAATTAACTATATTACTTAACTTTACTATAGTTTTATTTATTATAAATAAATAAATAAAATTATATTTATTATTTGTAAAAGGTTATTTATATTTTAATAAAATAGTATTATCGAAAGTTAGTATAAGTTTTAATATAAATATATTTTATATTTTAACTTAAGTTGTTAAATATAATTATTTTTAAGGTGTAATATAATATATTATAATATTTACTTAATGTGAAAAAAGTTTAAATGAAAAGGTTTTTAATACTATATATGTTACTTATGCTTATAATTATTTTCAACTATTTAATAATATTATATATGTTAAAACTTTTATAAAATATTCCGTTATAATTATTAAGTATATTATATAAACGAGTTACTTATATAAACGAATCGCTCGTTTTTAACTTTATTTTAATTCTATAACTTTAATCGTAAATTTTTTAATATTAATAATATAAAGCGGTTTATAAAAAAGCGAGAATAAACTTAGCAGTTTAAGTTAAAAAAACAAAATTCGAAATGGTTTTATAAACGGCTTTATATAATATATAATATTTTTAAATTTACTTTAAAAACTAAAATAACGGTAAAGCTTGTCGAGTCGATATTATTGTTAATTCGCGAAAATTAACGCCGATTTAAAAAATTTATTATCGAATAAACCCTTAATTTAAAAAAGTAAATATTTTTATTCAGTTTTAATATATTAAAAATATGTCGGCAATTGTATTGCATTCTTTAGACTTGGGGTCTGTTCTAGATTACTCATTTCTAACTGGGGGGGGAGAAGCAGCTAGATATAGCCTTCAGCTCTTTTGTCCTTGTAATTCCAGGGCTATAAATCAAAGCCCTTTTGATCATTTTAACGCTCTAATAATAAATCACCACATCTGCCGATAAAATATATTAAATTTACTATTTATCCACCTATATACATACTTAGTAAATAGATTATCTGCTATATATAGCTAGATATTTAAATAGTACTAACCTTACAAATTTACTATTTATTTAATACATCGTAATATATTTTAAAATTAATTACATATTTAGTTAATTAAACGGCAAAAAAAGAAAATCGAAATACGTTTAAATTGAAAGAATTAAATTATTATAAAGGTTTATACGAAAATTTAAATTTATTCAGGTTATAATTATGAAATAAAGTATACTAAAATAATATTAATAATTTCGACGAAATAAAAATTTAAATAACTTTTTTATAATAATAAATATAATAATTATAAAGCTCGAAAAACGTAAAATGTTTAAATAAACGTGATAAAAAAGAATTAAAAAATTATTTATAATAATATAAATTATTAATTTTTAAAGGTAAGCTTTATTTTTATTAGGTCGCTAATAACCCATTTTTACCTAATTAAAGAATTATTATAAATAAAATCGATTAAATGATAAATAAATTACATATTTCGATAACTATATTAAAACGTATTAAATTTTCGAAATATTATTTTTTTCCGACGGTTATAAAAGTTATTATTCTATTAATTTCGAAAATTATTATAAAATTAATAATATTTTTATAATTTTATATACTTACTTATTTCTTTAATCGGCCTTAATCTTTCGACGTATTTTATTTTTTTCGTATTAAACTGTATTTATTTATTATATATCGAAAATTTTAAATAATGCTATTTAATTTATCTTATTAAAAAATTTTATCGCCGATTTTTACAAAACGGTTAAAGTTATTAAAGTAATCGATAATATTAAAATCGGATTTATAAAAGCGGAATTTATTTTATTTAATTTTAATAACTTTTTTTCGAATTAAATAATTCAATTATATTTATATAAATGATTTTTTTTTTTTTATCTACGAGGATTTTTTAAAGAAATATTATTTTAGTAACTTAATAACGATGTTATTTATAAAGAAAAATAGTTAAAAATTATCAAAGTAACTTACTGATAAAAATAATTAAATCGGTTAATTTATTAATAATGTATAACTTTATACTATTATATAACGTAGTTTTTTTAAAAAAAAAATTGTTATTTTTATAAAACGAATTATATTTTAAATAAAGGCGAGAAAATTAAAAAATATATATTATTAAAAAAATAAAAAAGTTTTTAATAAAGAATATAAAGGATTTTATAGTTAAGAAAAAGCGTAATAATAAGCAATTATAATTAATAAACGTTAAAACGAAAAAACGAAAATATAATATTTACGATAAGCCCGGATATAATACGTATATTTATAAGAAAGTTATAAAAAGGTTTACTAATAAAGACTTTAATTAATTTAAATTAATTTATAACGTTATACTTATTTTATTCAAAGTCGTTATCGTAAAGTTTTAAAAAATAAACGATATATATATTTAAATAACTTACTTTTATAACACGTTATAATAAAGATTCGTAGAAAAATATAATATATTATTCATATCGTTTATAAAGTTATAAATAACTATAATAGAAAATTAATATCGAAATTATAATAATTATATTATATATTATTATAATAAAGGTAATAAATATAAAAGGTAACGGTAACTTTAAATATTTTAAATATTTTAAATATTTTAAATTTTAAATATTATTAATAATAATTTATTATTATAATACATTTATTTTAATATATAATAATATATTTCGAATTATATTAAAATATTAAAACACTTACCTTAGTTATAAATAATACTATTAATTTAATTAATAATAAGGAATTTTTATTTATAATTATAAAATAATATAACGTTTTAAAATACGTTAACGTACTATATAAGCGAACTATATATATAAGCAAGCTGTACATTTTTTTTATCATTTTAACTTTTTAACTTTAATTATTTATTTTTTAATAACTATAATATGAAACGGCTTATAAAAAAAACGAAAATAAACCTAGCCGTTTAAGTTAAAAAACGAAACCCGAAATTTAATTATAAAAAGCTTAGTTTTATTTATAATATCCTATTTATTACCTTAAGAACGCAAATTAATAGCAAATACGCCCGATCCGATATTATCCCCAATTTGCGAAAATTAACGTTAATTAAAAAAAAATCGATTATCGAATAAATTTTTAATTTAAATACGTAAGCGTTTTCCGTCCGGCGTTAATACGTTAAAGATATAACGAATTTATTATTTACGTAACGCGTTATAGGACGTATCGGGGTTAATTAAGTATTTAATTTTATTAAACGGTAATATAAATTTAAAATGCGTTTAAATCGAAAAATAAATTATTAACGGGTTTTATACGAAAATTTAAAAATATTTCGTAAATAGTTTAAGTTTATTTAGGTTATAATTGCGAAATACGGTATTACGAAAAAGGATATTTATAACTTTAACGAAATAAAATTTTTAATAGGTTTTTTTATAGTAATAAATATAATAATTACAAATGCCGAAAAACGTAAAAAATTTAAATAGGCGTAATAAGGGAATAAGGAATAGTTTACGGTAATATAAGCTGTTAATTTTTAAGGTTAGGTTTTGCCTTTATTTATTATTTTTACCGGGAAAAACCATTTTTTTCGCTGGTTCGCCGATAACCCACTTTTACCCGATTAGAAAATTGTTATAAGTAAAAATAGTTGGATAATAAATAAATTAGGTTTAAAATAAATTAAGCATTTCGATAAATATATTAAAACGTATATTAAAAGTTCGAAACGTTTTTTTATTTTTAATAATTATAAAAATTATTATTCGATCGAATTCGAAAATTACTACAAGATTAACGATATTATTATACTTTATATATTTATTTTTTTTTTTTATCGGTTTTAACCTTTCGACGTATTTTATTTTTCTATATTAAAATATATTTATTCGTTATATATTAAGGGTTTTATATAACGTTACGTTATTTATATTATTAAGGAAGATTTTATCGCCGGTTTTTACGATACGTTTAAAACCGCTATAACGACCGATAATATCAAATCCGGATTTGCAAAAACGGGATTTGTTTTATTCGATTTTAATTACGTTTTTTCCGAATTAAAAATTCCAGTTATATTTATACCGACCGTTTTTTTATTTACTTTTGTTAATTCCGTTATTTTTTTATTTACGAAAATTTTTAAAAATATTATCGAAACGATTTAACAAAAACGTTATTTACAAAAAAAAATCAAAAATTATCAAGGTAACTTACCGACCAAAATAATTAAATCGGTTAATTTCTTAATAAAAAGTAACTTAATATTTTTGTACGAAATTACTTTTTTTCGGGAGGAATACGGCTTATTGTGCGAAACGAATTACGTTCTTAATAAACGCCGGAAAACCAAAAATAAACGTTTTTAAAAAAAAGGAATATTTATTGTAAAAAAAACATAAATTTTCATAATTACGAAAAAAGGTAATAGTAAATAATTATAATTAACAACGGCCGAAAAAGGTCGTCGCAAAAAGGTTCAGACGAAAAAACGGAAATATGGCGTTTACGGCAAGCCCGGACATAATACGCGTATTTATAAAAAGGATATAAAGGCATTTAACGATAAAAAATCCGATTAATTTAAATTAATTTAATATGTTATAATTATTTAATTCGAATTTGTTATCATAACGTACTAAAAAGTGTACAGCTTACTTATGTATACAGCTCGTTTATATAATACGTTAATTTTAAAAAATATAATTAAAATTTAAGATAAATTTTATAAATACTAATATTACATAATAATTTCATTTAATATAAATATATTTTATTAAACTTTTATATAAGGGGGTTTTAATAAAAAATTAAGTGCATATTAACAGGTATACTAGATATATGCTAGGTAAAAGTGGGGCCACTATAGAAATAGCAAACGGTTTACTATAAAATTACCAAATCTTAAACTGAATACGCATTAATTTTTAATCTAATAATCGTTCAAAATGCTTTAGCATCCCCATACAAGAATAAACATCCCCCCTAGGGTGATTTTGTTACTTTTTGAAGGCGCACGGACTATATCGTGAGCTGAACTTTTCGGACCTGTTACATATGACGTCGTACAGGTCGTACTTTACAATCTATTGATCGTACCGCCTCTTGTTGACGCTATTGCCCATGGCTATATCGAAAAAAAGCGGCGGTAGGAACGGCGGCGGCTTGCCGTTGTTGCTGTTGCTTTCGCAAGTCTTTATCGCCATATCCATTAACGCGCCAGGTGTACGCGAACAGCTAGGATGTCAGAGATACGTAGGGTGGATGTTAGAAGGCCCTGACGATGGATTTAGCGAAACGCTTTAACAGGTAGGCCCGAACGCGCTTGTTATAATTAGTCTAGAGATTGACTAAATACGAATTTAACTTAGTTGGCGCTACAAGCAAAAGCAGTTCCACTTCTAGCTACCCTATCGACAGGGAGAGTAAGGGCCAAAAGCTCCAGCTTTGCCTAATAAACGAACAAGCTCTTACTTGGAAAGCCTGTAGGACTAGACCTTTACAAACACATTAAAGGCCCTTGACGCCACTGACAATTTACTACCCTTCACGTCGTCTTGTTTGCTCATCAGTGTACCGCCGAAGCGTTGCTGCTAAGGCAATTCGACCCTCCATCATGTCTGTAACTACTATTGCTACTGTTGTCTTCATCCTGATATCTTTCGGGATAAGATGGTACTTGAATATACCTCCAAAAGCCAAATTCCCCCGGGCCGAACTGGATCCTGACGATTGGCATGGCTCGTTGATGAAAGCCAAAGCCAAGGTAAACCCTTGCCCCATGACATAACCTTATTGCCAGAAATCAACTCACCTCTTCGACCGCAGTTCCAAAATAAGACATTCATCTTTGGAGGCAACGATCCGCGCATCATTTTGCCAAACTACCTGTTCGAAGAGCTCAAAGATCTTCCCGATGACCAATTGTCCTCCCGCCAGAGTGCTCACAAGGTCCTCAACGGGAAGTACACCGGGCTCGGCAGTAACCCTCCTCTTGCTGGGGCTGTCATGAAGGAACTTTTCAACAATGCCGATGGTACGCTCGCCCTACTCCAGGACGAGATTCAGTACGCCGTCGAAGAAGGAATAGGGAGTTGCCCTGATTGGACTCCCGTAGTCATATGGAAGAAACTCCTGCGAATCGTTGCCCTTTCAAGCGGTCGCATTTTGGTTGGCAGACCACTATGTCGGGACGAGGAGTGGATCGACATGGTAACCAACTATACCGCCGATGCCATCAGTGCGTGCCACGACGTGCTCAGTGTTCCTCGCTTCCTTCGGCCTCTGATAGTACCTTTTCTCAAGTCCATCCGCAACGCGAAGAATTATCGACTGCAAGTTGCCAAGAAGCTCAGACCACAGCTGAAAGATATGGTAGATGCGTACAAGAAGATGCAGCATGATGACGACAATAGCTACTTCGAGTCCTTGCCAGACGATTTTCACAATCTGGCAGTGTGGTCGCTGGGACATTATCCACCGGGCGAGGTTCCCACTACCGAGAGTGTTGCCATAACTGTTCTTTCTGGCATTTTTGCCGCTACTCACACGATGAACGTAACCCTCACTAACATATTGTTCGATTTGGCTGCCCATCCCGAATACGCAGACATTCTTAGAGAAGAAATCGAGCGTGTTGCGGCCGAGGAGCCGAATGGAAAATTTAGGAAGAAGAGCATGCCGAAGCTTAAGAAACTTGACAGCTTTATGAAGGAAAGTCAAAGAGTGAATCCGATCGGCTCAGCCGTTCTTCTTCGCCTCGTCACAGCACCCAAAGGCATTACGCTATCCAATGGTGACTACCTCCCCCACGGAACGACCATTTGCGTATCACCAGCTCGACAAACTTCGGCCATCGACCCGAAATATCTATCACCTATGCCGCCTCAGCCATCGTTGGATGAATTCCATCCATGGCGCTTTAGCGACCTGCGTGAGCACAAGGGACAAGAGAATAAGCACCATTTTGTTACGACGTCCAATGAGAGCACGATCTTCGGACATGGCCGTTGGGCGTGCCCCGGTCGTTTCTTTGCGGCTAACTCGATCAAGTCCATTGTTATAGAACTATTAAGGAGGTACGACATTGGTGTTGGACCGGCTGGACAGGGAGAAGGTGAAGGTGAATGGAAACGACCAATGACCTTCAACGTAGAAATGGGATATTTCCCTGATCCCACGGCTTCAATCTACTTCAAGGATCGCGGCTTTTAAATAAGCATAAGCCTAATACTAGCCATTATATAATATCCTAGCGTGCTCTGGATTAAGTCTTACAGTATGGTCAATTTTATGTCGTGCCACCTCTAGTCGGTAGTTCTATCTAAAGAAGCACCGCATTTCAATCCAAAGAAGCCGCATTTTCACGCCCCTATTACAGAAATTATAGCATGCCCCCATAATGCTAACAATGGATGAACACCATTCCTTTGCACCATTAATCAACGCGCGTGCCCGGCGCCCTTCCAAAACAGCCTGACAATGGCTGCCTGTGCCTGTACACCCGCCGTCGATGTAATCTCGCAGTAGTGCACACTCCCAGCATCCTACCGCACCCCATTTTGCCTTGACGCGTTTGTATAACACAAAGGCAGGCTCGTAGCTGCACACGCACTCCCGTTCTGTGTTCCTCGCAATATGTGCAGCCAGCCTACGGACCTATAAGTCACGGCTTGCATTGTAATAATGCCAATCAGCCCCTGCAAAGTGATGCGAGAGTGCGGACAAAACTCGCTGCAGCGAGAGTTATTGTAGACCTTGTCTAACAACAAATCGGCGCAGTCACCTATCGTATATCCTGCCTGTGCTAGTATCATGACGCAGTTTGTCGGCTCTTTAGAGTTGAAATCATCGCCAAGATCGCATATGTCGTGCACAAGGATTTGGGCCAGCTCGAGACCGCTCGCTGCCTCAAAAAGCTCCAGATCCCCGTCAATATCAGCTGCGCGACGAACAAAAGCCTGTCGCATGGTAACTGCTCCTTCTCTTGTGCGCTCAAGGAGTACGGAGTCCGGGTCTCTTAGTTGGTGTAGTGTTGGCATACTTCCTGGGCGTGCGTAGGAGTTCAATTCTCCAACGGGCTGATATGCCCTCGCTTGAACCTGGAGCCGCCATGAGTGGCCATGCTTCACAAACCCTAGAATTCGAAACGTGTTTGAACAAGGCGTCTTTCGGGGCTCCTGATGCGCCTGCCGAGTTTCTGTGGTCGAGCCACGTGGTGAGGCATGCCCACATAACCACGGTTCTTTCCTGGGCTCCAAACGGTGGTACTGCTCCCTAAACCCAGGCTCTGGACACGGCGTAGGCTGCAAGATACGAAACGAGACCGGCTTCATCGACGACTTTGGCCCTAACGAAGTCGCCCTTGTTCATCTTTCGTGCCCAGTCGCTGCGTACTGCAATGAGGTCCTCGCTAGTGGCGCTTCCCAGCTTTCAACAATGGCAGCAGCAGAGCTCTTGAAGACACGAGGCGTTATATCCGAGTCAAGTCGAAACATTGCCGCGCAGCACCCACTATAAAGTTTAGATGCGGGGGTCGACGCGCATCTCTCTAGAACTAGCTGCCGAATGACATCCTCGCAAGAGCCTTGATACTCTCCAGATGCGTAAGCTACGCCTTGGTCAAAGTCTGTCTGATCCACGATGTGGTATCTTGCTGACCAGGACTCTAACGGCGCCCTGGATGGCGAGTTTGAGTTCGAAAGGTCTCGGGTCTCGTTCCCAGACACCTGGGCATACAGCACACCCATCTTCACAGCAAGGGACACTAGACTCAGGGAGGTGATCTTTCAGACGACTGCAGTGTCCGTGTCGGATGAGACCTGCTTGGGCTGCCTTGACATCGTACTTGTCTAGTACGGACGTGCATACTTTGCACCCCTTTTCTAAGATATTCCCGTGATTAAGTTCAAATGCTGTGCACCTAGCCCACCACACTTCGGGGTCGGCGACTCCCTCGTTCTGAAGGAAAACTGCAGGCATATCGGGAAGGAAGGGTGAAGAACCGGGGAGCTGTGGAGCGGCTCTGCGTATAGGAGAATTCACAGAGTACAACAGCGACAGTCGTATATACCGAAGGACGTGCTGAAAACGAAAGTAAGCGGACATGCATTATGCGGAATTATTTACAAATTGTCTGTGTACAGATCTGACCACATCAGCTGCATAGACACGGAGGTGGCAGCAGAGAAATCCTGTCGCACAGCCATAGGCCCTGCGAAACGGCTGCAAGATCGGCAAATCTTATCGTCTCTTTTCTCCGCAGGTTCTACGTGGTATATTCAGCTGATGAACTGGCAGGCAACATCGCAGGCTACAAGATGACGACATGGCTAGCTCCGCGCCGCCAATGAATAACAGCGTTGACACAAGTAGCAGGTGATAAAGACCTTGATAATAGTAAACGAGTGCAGTTTATACAGAGGATCTTTAAAATTTTGGTCAAATATATTGTGCCTGCATACTCTCTATTTGATACTACTAGCGGCTTCACCGTTGCTTCCAGGGAACCGTGTCCTTTGGTGCCAATAGTAAAGCAGTCAATGGTGCATTTGGAATTCTCTGCTGTTGCACCATGGAACTCAAAATCGAAACTCTGCACAAGAGCGGCCATCATGAAAAATATATTTGCCCAAGCCAAGCTGCAAATTACGAACCCATGATTAGTAATTAATTGGAGAACAGAAAGACAACAGGCCAGGGTTACAACATGGGAGGGTGTGGGTTGACATACTGCATGCCGAGACAGATTTCCGTGCCCCTTATGAAGGGGTTAAATGCATTTTCAGGCATCTGGCGAAGTTCTGGGTCTATCCAGCGCTCAGGGTTGAAAGCCTGCGGATCCGGGTAAAGCTCCTCGTTTGGTATGAACTAATATGTGGATCATTCCGAATGTCGAACCTGCGCGTATACGCCAATTTTCATAGAAAACATCTCTGTCTGGAGCAACGCGACCCATGCGTGTAGCAATACCGAGACTCAGCCATAAGCCTTCCTGGCAGACTGCAGTAAGATACGGGCAGCTTCTCGAGAACCTTGAGATCCAGATTTCCCGGCGCGTTTATGCCAGTGGCGGTGAGCTCAGCTCGAAGCTTTTTCAAGATCTCGGGTCTGGTATAGACGTGAAATAAGACGAGACGCATGAAGACGCCGGTTATCTCAAAACCGGCTGCGGCCACAGTCCACATCTCAGCAAATAGGCGATCCAACGTCTTGTCCAAGTGTAGCAGCTTAGACTCCGTAACCAGATCAATAATGGTAGGTGGGGCATCTGTGTCTTGTTCGGACGATTTTGCGGTGTTCAAGTTTTTCGTGTCTTTCATTGTTTCCTAGACTCAGACTATGATAATAGTTCGTAGCCCCGAAGGAATTGCACGTTTCGTCAAGCGAAATCTTGTAAACCCAACTGAACGGGATAGCCTGAAACAGGCGTAGCAACCATGGAACGAACTTGCCCATGCGCTACGCAAATGGCAAATCCATTGCCTCCTGCGGCGGTGATCATGGCGGGGCGAACCTACCGTAGTCATCATTAGTCCATCGCAACCGCTCTATGGACGATCACCGTTACTAGAGCCGTCTCGTCAAGCCAAAGATAGTCGTTAAGGTATGGCGCATTCAAGCCGTCATGTCAGCAGACGAGAGCAAGCCTGTAAGGGATCAGGAAGAAAATACCGGGATGGCGAAATGAGCAGCAAGTCGATGGATAGAAAAGGTAAGATGATTTCCTCATATGCGGACGTCATCTCAAGTACGCAAGATGCCGTTAACTCGAGATACACAGAAGCGCGCAGCTGCAACAACACGACGTACGAGAGAAAAGCATCCCCTTTCCATCGTAGGTCTCCAATGTAGCTTGGCTTCTCGACTTTATCGCCCTGCGTTCACTCAAATTGGGTGGAATGCTTAAGCCGTCGATGGGAAACCAAGTTACGCAAAGTCTGGACAAGGGTAGCAAAGTTCTAGGCTCTCTTGATGCGCTTTGCTTTACCGCTCTTCTCCCCGAGCCTCTCGACCGTCTACTTCTGTACCTCTCTCAGTACGCCCTCCGAACCCCTCGCGACGGCGGGATGGCACCCCCGCGAAGCTGTTCCTTTCGAGCTTCTTCAGGGCATAATGTAGCTTTTCCGCGTGTAGTTTCTGGAGCTGCGCTGCGCTACGCGGCCTGGGCGTGACCGCGGTTTGTCAGTGCCCACACAACCTCCCCAAGCTTCGACTGATGGTACGGTGTCTCAAGGCGCGGAAGGAGGCACAGTGAGTTTAAGGGGTCCGTTGAAACAATGCAACGATTACCAAATGCCGCCTACCCAGAGTTATCCTACAAGTTTGCGTTATGATTGCTCCCAAGATTGTGCATAGGAATGTGCACGCATATATCATAGGAATATATAATGAACCTGCGCAAGTACGGAATTTAAATAGCTCATGTATTTAATTTTGCGCAATTTTCATTTCATTCCTAAAACGCCAATGGGCCTTGGAAAGAGAACTGTACTGAGAATTTTTAATAATGGTGGTGCTTGGTGTAATCGAACCCACGGCCTTCAAACGCATTTGTCCCACGCAATTTAACTGGCCAGCGGAGTTTTGGTTCGGCCGAAGTTTGGGGGTTAGGCGGCAGCAGTCGAGATTTTAATTTCAATAGCACCCCTCGTCCCCCACCTCGGCCATCGAGCCTTTCTCGAACTGACCCACAACAAATCTTCGCGGTTTTCCCACGGTAGGATATCCTTCCTCAATCAAGTCCTCTCTGCTCGGTTACAACCATCGATGAGAGTAGGTGTCTCGGTCAAAAGCGAGTTTGATTTATATTTGTTCTCTGGAATCCTTGGATTCTTTTCTTCATTATTTCCGACCATTGCCTCTCGATTCCAGCGTTATGAACGCTCGGATCGGTGCCGCCTGTTGTTACTTTTACCCTGAAGGTCAACTTCTCGATTGACGCTAAGGAGCAGCCGGAAGTCCGTTTACATGCTGCCCCTTTTAAACCTATCATTATGTCTTCCTTTCTCAAGCCCAACAAGACCAAGGCCAAGACCGGCTTTCAAATCAAGCCCAGGGGTGCTTCCAGCACCGGCAGCCGCATTCACGATGTCTTGCAGCGCATGGACAGGGAGAACTCCAGGGCCCCGTCGCCCGCCGCGTCTTCTTCGGCAGTTCCGGTCGCATCGTCTCGAGCAAAATGTCCGAACGCCCAGTGTCCTAGCCCCTTCGCACCCATCAGCGAGGGTTTCTGCACTGCGTGTGGTCGCGAAATTGACTCTTCAAACATCGTTGCCGAGGTCACTTTCGGAGAGACCTCGACGGGCGCAGCTGTAGTGCAGGGGAGCTATGTCGGCGCCGACCAGGGTACTAGTCGAATGGCCGGCGGTCTCTCTCGACGAATCGGTGGTGGCATTGGCGATGATAAGGAACGAAAAATCCGTGAAGGCGAGTCTGCTCGTTTTCTTCTTATTTTAGAATTCTCGCTAACCTTGATGACAGCCAGGAATATGATGGTGGGTTTTCAGATGCAGCTCAGAACCATCACGGAGAGCACTATCGACATGGGAGTTCAGATCTTCAAGCTTGCCATCAGCCATAACTGGATCCAGGGACGCGGCATGGACAAAGTCGTCCCTGTCTGTCTTTACACGGCGTGTCGCAGAGAGCCCCAGTGCCAGGTCATGTTGATCGACTTTGCTGATCTTGTTAAGGTATGCTAAAAAAAGAAAGGAAAGGAAAAACATAAATATAAAAAAAAGCCTTCCTTTCTCTCTCTTTGGTGTTACCTCTAACGACGTTCCAGATCAACGTATTCGAACTGGGTCATGTTTTCAAGGACCTGAACAACATCTACTCTTTTCAGAGCCATGACGTCAAAGCTGTCCTTCCTGAGGACCTCATGTACCGCTTCGCCTCAAAACTCGATTTTGGCGACTTCACGAATAAGGTCGCCGAGCAGGCCATCCGGCTGTGCCGCCGAATGGGTCGTGATTGGATGGTTATGGGCCGTCGACCTTCTGGTATATGCGGAGCATGCTTGCTCATGGCGGCCCGCATGTGGCGATTCCGACGGACTGTCCGGGAGGTCGTGTACGTCGTCAAGGTCACGACAGCCACGATTCAACAGCGTCTAGGCGAATTCGCGGTCACTGAGAGCAGCGAATTGACAATCGAGGACTTTCTGAACAAAGAGTTTCTCGAGTCCCGCCATGATCCGCCCTCCTTCTACAGAAACACGGCCGAATGGCGGGAGAAGGTGGAGAAGGAGAGAGAGGCGAGCGGACGGAAGCGTAAGCGCGTTGTCGACATTGACGAGGAGGAAGCGACACGAGCAGAGGGCGAAACGGGTGATCGAGCCTCGTCAACCACCACGGACATGCCACCCCCACCTGTACCCCGTCCCCTGCCGGATATCTCAAAATTTCCGTCAGTTTCACAATTTTTGCCCAAGTCGTTCGACCAGAAAGAGCAGAGGGAATATATCTCCCAGTTTGACCCCCAAGCGTTGGCTGCAGCCTCGACCGCCATAGACAAGGAAATCAACCAAGGCATGAACGCCGAGGACCCCGAGGCCGATGCAGCAGTCGATGACCTGATACAAACGTACGGGGAAGGGGGCGGGGAAGAAGCGTCGGAAGGACAAGACGGCTCCCGACGGGGCAAGAAGAAAGGTCAACAGGAAGAGCCTTCGCTAAACTTTGATGAGGAATGGGAGAAAGACGAGAATGAATTGGAGAAGCAGATTGGCGAGATCATCAACGACCCCCATACAGAAGCGCACCGCAAAGCGCTGACGACGGCGGAGTTCTTGGCGCGGGTCAAGGCCGCATGGGAGCGGTCCCAGCTCCCGCCCAAGCACGTCAAGTCGGACGAGATCATCAGCACTGACGAGTTTAATGGGGACCCAGAGGTCGATTTCTGCGAGCTGTCAGCGGAGGAGGCCAAGATCAAGGAGATGATCTGGATCAACCAGAACAAGGACTGGATACGCAAGCAGCAGGAGCGGGAGTACCGCAAGCAGATGGAGGAGCTGGGCCCCCCCAAGCGGCGGCGCAACCGGCTCAAGCGGCCGCGAATCGGCGAAGGCCAACTGACCCCCGCCTCTACCCCGGGCGAGGCGGCCGTCGAGGCGATGAAGAAGCGCGGCTTCTCCAAGCGCATCAACTACGACGCCATCTCCGACCTCTTCTCCGACGACAACAAGATCAACCGGGGCCCCGGCTCGACCGTCGCCTCCCTCCTCGGCGACGACGTGGGAGGAAGTCAGCGGGCCAGCCGTGCCGCCAGCGTCGCTTCGGCGGTGGCCCAGCGGTCGGCGTCGCGTCCCGAGGCGAAGGTCTCCTCTTCAAAGCCCGAGAAGGGAGACGAGCCCGAGGAAGAGCAGGAGGAGGGAGGAGATACGGCGCCCCTCTACCACGATGAGGAGGTCGAGCATCCCGGCTACGACGAGGACGAGTACTACGATCAGGATGAAGAGGAGTTCTACTGATCAACCACCTGGCCCTCGCCCCCGACTCGCCTTGCCGCTATGGAGTGACCATGGAAATCACCAACTTGGGCGCCTAAATAATGGGATGGTTACACCAGTCCCATTGAGCCAGTCAGTCGAGCGTGTCATCATAGACGCACATGTACACATAATCAAGATGTAAAGGTCTTTTCATGGAGATAGAGGGAAGACAAACGAGTTCAGTCTCTAGAGACACAAGGCTGATACCCGGCGGGGCGTTGCGGTTTGCTTTGAGGAATGCATCCAATTGTGCAGGATGCTGCTTGTATGTAGATTAGGTTACTTCGCTTGACCAGCAAGGTTCTTTTGTTTGCAGGTTCCTGATGGCTGGAAGGGCTACATGCTGCCTCCCATGGCCTAGGTGTTGGGTCAGATCCTACAAAGCTTCACGCTTTCGAGATGCTTTCATCAAGTACCCCCTTGAATAAGGATAATCTTGTGTCCATCGGGCATTCTGTAAGCTTGGGGACAAACGGAAATCGCTTGGCGGAGCACATTTTGAAACATCGGGCTCGTACTAAAACTGCACCGGGGTAAAAAAAAAAAAGGAATATATCACCCGTAGTCCAGATTGAGGAGAGAGACTGGTGGATGATAAGCACCCATCACGACCTGTTGGCTAACACCTGGCCCTGTCCCTGAGTGACCCCGTACCTACCTGTCCAGGAGTTTCACGCCATCAATTGGTAATAAATGATTAGGTAATGTTTCGATCGTCTCGGCTTAGTGCAGGGTCCAACACGCGGCGCCATGACCCCCCGTCCTTGGCCATTGAGTCATCGACTCGTCGGATCCGGGGAAAGCAAGATCCACGTGCTAAGACCCTGAACCGTAGGATCCAGGGTCGTGGACAAAATAATTGACACCCTCACACTACTTCAAGGCAACGTATTCCGCTATTTGCAAAAACGGTAGAAAATCAACCAAAACGCTTAAGAAAAAATATTAATATTATTACCTTACCTATTCATTTACTTATTATGTAATGTATATTTTGGAGTCGGCTAATATAAAATGGCTTATCCATTGATATTATTTTGCTGAGAGCTAAGGAGGTAAGAGAAAAGTGCGACAATGACTTTGTCCACGACCTTGGGCCTATCTGGATGTACATATAGAGGGACTTTTGCAGTTAGTGGCATACAAGGGCCCATATAGCTAGAAAATCGGTGGCCTGATTGGCTGGGGTAATGAATTATTGCGTGGCTCGCCAAAATAATGAGATAAAATACATAAGATGCGACCATACTGACCTCGATTAAGGGAATCATGTAACAGGAATCCTACGAATCTTAAGCCCTGAATGATTCGGCCTCAGACCAAAACCTACAGGGCGGATACCGCACTTATGTATCACTTCCTTATAAATTATATAACAAGTACACAAGGCAGCGATAAGCTAATCGTGCCTTGCCGTCCAGAAAAAAAGGGGTTTGTATAGCTCTAAGTAACTGCAATAATCCCGAGTATTGTATAATGTAACGTCTGCTGGGGTTGACCACTAAAAACCTGCTAGTTTTGATTTATCATACCCCTATCAGATGACGACACCCAGCTGAAATGGAAACAATGTACACAGCTAGCGGACGAATTGGGTGACAAGGCTTGAACTTACAAATACGTCCCCTTTGTAGCAATGGGCAGCGCATTATAAATCCAAAGGGAAAAGAAAAGAATATTTCCATGACTGGTCTTCAGTTGCATTTATTGATCGCGACTGCTCCTTCCTGTCCTCTCCTCTTCGACTTTACCTAAGACAACGACCCTGAAACCCGGTATCGACAGTTGCAGTGCATTATCCCGTGCATACCCGCCTTCACCCGCTGCAACAGCGACGTGGACAAATTGACAGGGGCACCAATTCACAGCCTTTGGGATAATCCCAACGAAACACATTCAACCCTTCTGCCTCTCTTCTGACTCGGCCTTTGGCCTCTTTTCCATCTTCCACTCTCTCTTCCATTTTGTATCTCTAGGTCATCCCAGCCTCAAACATGACGGTGCCGATCGTAAGCGATCACAGCATCGAGACCCCTCCTCGGGCCCCGTCTCCGACCCTGGGTTTCGGCACTCTCGCAGTCCATGCCGGCGCCCCTCATGATCCCGTAACCGGCGCCGTCATCGAGCCCATCTCTCTCTCCACCACCTTCGAGCAGACCGGTGCCGGCCGTCCTATAGGTGCGTACGAGTACTCCCGTAGCTCGAACCCGAACCGGGAAAATTTTCAGGCCACCGTCGCGGCGCTCGAGCACGCGAAACACGCCCTGGCATTCTCGAGCGGTAGTGCGGCCACCGCCACAATCCTCCAGAGCCTGGCCCCCGGCTCCCACGTCATCAGCGTCAGCGACGTCTACGGCGGCACCCACCGATACTTCACCCAGGTAGCGCAGGCGCACGGCGTCAATGTCACATTTACGCCGCAGATCGAGGTCGATATCACCGAGCACATGCGAGACGACACGAGATTAATATGGATCGAGTCTCCCAGTAACCCCACCCTAAGACTGGTGGATATTCGCGCCGTCGCGACTGCAGCCCACGCGCGGGGTGTCAAGGTCGTGGTCGACAACACGTTCCTGAGCCCCTACATCCAGAACCCGCTGGACTACGGCGCCGACATCGTCGTGCACAGCGTCACCAAATACATCAACGGACACAGCGACGTCGTGATGGGCGTGGCCGCTTTCAACTCGGACGAGTTGTACCGCCGGCTCTCGTTCTTGCAAAACGCTTGCGGTGCCGTGCCGTCGGCGTTCGATTCCTGGCTCGCTCACAGGGGCGTCAAGACGCTCCACCTGCGAGTCAGAGAATCGAGCAGGAATGCGCTGGCCGTCGCGAAGGCACTAGAGGCCAGCCCGCACGTAATCGCCGTGAACTACCCCGGCCTGGATTCTCACCCGCACCGGAAGATTGCTCTAAAGCAACACCGCGACGGCATGGGCGGCGGGATGCTCTCGTTCCGCATCAAGGGGGGACGCGCCGCGGCCGAGCGGTTCTGCCAATCGACGAAGATCTACACGCTGGCGGAGAGTCTCGGAGGTATCGAGAGCTTGGTCGAGGTTCCGAGCGCCATGACGCACGCCGGCATCCCAAGGGACCAGCGGGAGGCGGTGGGCGTTTACGACGACCTCGTGCGCATCAGCAGCGGTATCGAGGAGGCGGACGACCTCGTTCGGGATGTGCAACAGGCGTTAGAGGAGGCGGTCGGTAAATCGGACGGCAACGGCGTCAACGGGAACTTCACACAGTAATCTGCGTTGGGAGTGCATGGTAGTATACTTAGCATCACCATCATGGCGGCACGGCAACACCCACGGCAACACCCACGGCAGCTTGAAGGATTGGTGATAGAAATTATAGACCGATAGAGCAACGAAGGTTTCCATGCGGTTGGCTTTTGTCAGCCTCAAGTGTGCCAGTCCGAATTACGTGCTCTGGGAGTTGGATAGTGCAAGTCCCCTACAGTCCAGCGATTCATATGGCATTACTCATTTGACCAACTTACGACTTCCCTCTCCGGTACCAGTATCTACAACGCCATGGTAGAGCGTCTACAAATGCTTCTAGAAGCCCTTACAACCCAATACGGAACATCTTAAGGGTAGACCAGCCAGCCTTAAGCAGGGCCTATCAGCAAATAGCGCGTGGCTGAAATCACTGGACATGGAAGCATATACGAAACCAACTACCGGCTCACGACGGCCCGTACCACATTTCAAGAGATATCTTAGGTTTCCGATGGCGCGATCCCCGGGACGCTATGCTGGACGGGTACACCCGCGCACTGCAACCATCGTGCTCCGGCCGAGACGCTCGCTTGGTGCCAGAGCTGCAGGATAACTTAGCCCCCGCGAAACAAGGCAGTACGACTCTCGTTTTCACTCCTAATGGTGATATCAAGTCTATGCTCACTGCATATGTAGACCCGTTTGCTCATCCCAGTTAGTACATGAACGGCACACCGTCGTGGTAGGCGAAACGATGAGCTACTGTAAACTAAGGGTACAAGTTGTTGGCCGAAATCGATTTCGCAAGACTACCTATCCATAACCTTACCATTAGGTAAGTCGAATAACATGCGTGGGTATATGGGAGAGTTAAATTATAACGCGAGAATCACTTGTTGACAATACGACATGACAACTAACCAGGGGAGGTGGGGGGCCTTGGGGGGGATAGCTTAGATATAAATATACCTAGAGCAGAATTGGCCAACGGGACGCGCGGGTCAGGGGTTCATCAGTCCTACAGCATCTTCGACGCGAGGAGCGGCATGGGCCGAACGGTTCACCTAATGCAATTCCATTTCGGCACGCCTCTTCCAGGTGCCGAACACAGGTCTCGGCAAATCCCAGGTTCACTCTCCGTCCCCGAGAGAATCGGTGTACATTAGCTAACAGCAACGTGTCGTAGGGGGGTAGGTTAGGCAGAGACGCGCAGAGGACCGACTCCACGGCCGATCCGCCATACGCGCAGCCGCACAGGCCCCTCAACCTCGACAGGTTTCCTTGGCGCAGGGCCTACTTTCTCACGGGTGGAATTCAACACCATTCAACCGTCTAGGGGCGTTCAGCGGGGGCTCGCAGAGGACAGACGTTGAGCCTCTTCGTCTGAGGCCGTCTCGTAGCACTGCTGGAGGACGGGACTGTCTAGACAGGCAGATCGGGGGACTGATGTGTACGACTGACTTGACTCCGGCTGGATAGTTAAAACATAAAACGGGCTTCTTGCGGGAGGTTCGGCAGCGCTGGCGGCGTTTGCCGGATCGGACTGCTAGGGCTTATCCGCCGGCACCCCACTACGGAACCGAAACGGGGGCACTGGCTGTGTATGGATCAACGCTGGGGTTTCTCGAAGGAGGCGGGAAGGCTGTTATTTCACCGCAAAATGTTGCTTAGCCTTGCACGTTCCCCGTTGATCGGCCGCGTTGGACCGCAACGGGGCCAGGAGGCGGTGTTTTGACGGCAGTGCGGTTGGATCGTTATCCCAGTCTGCAACGCATGAGCGGTCTCCAAAGACTCCATTCGTATAATCCAAAAGTACTTTAATAGGCAGCCACTTGCCCGGTCTCGGGCATCTTAGTTTTCTCTTTGCCATACGGGACAGTCTGTAGCTCGCTTCCCTAGCTATCACGAACGCTGCCCACCATGAGATTCCTATCTACCCTCTTAGCAGCATCCGCTGCTCTCGCCGCCCCTGTCCTAGAGGCCGCGAGCGAAAAGATCCCCGGCGAGTGGATCGTGGTCCTCAAGCCAGACGCCTCGGCCGACGCGGTCCGCAGCAGCATCCTCAGCGCCAGGGGTACCAAGCATAAGGCCACGTTCGCGCTGGGGAGTTTTCGGGGCTTCAAGCTCTCGGCCGCCGACGAGCAGATCGCCGCGATCGCAAAACTTGCCGACGTAAGGAAGAGATGCCCGAATTAACAATATCCACCCACGTATCTTCACCCACGAAGAGCAAGGGGAAATAGGGAGAAAGGACCCAGGACTAACGGATGGGGCATGAAAACAACAGATCGCCTACATCGAGCCCGACCAGAAGGTTCGGATCAGCGCGCTAAAAACGCAGCGTAACGCCACGTGGGGGCTCGCGCGGCTCTCGAGCCGCGAGCCCGGCGCCGCCGACTACGTCTACGACGGCAGCGCAGGCGAGGGCACGTACGCGTACGTCATCGACACGGGCATCTACGCCGAGCACCCGGACTTCGAGGGTCGGGCCTCGTTCGGCGCGACCTTTGTCGACGAGGAGGACGAGTCCGACCGCAACGGCCACGGCACCCACGTCGCCGGCACCATCGGCTCCGCGACCTACGGCGTGGCCAAGAAGACGGAACTCATCGACGTTAAGGTGCTCGGCGGAGAAGGCGCCGGCACGCTCAGCACCACCATCGAGGGCCTCGAGTGGGCCGTCAACGACGCGATCTCGAAAGGACGTAAGTTTCACTTTTCAGAGGAAGAAAGAAGAAAACCCAACACCCACTCCTGACCCCCCGACCCATCGATGTTACCGACTCGGTAATTATGACGTAGTGTGCAAAAGAGAGACAGAGGGCTAAAACACATGCGCAATCACAACAGGTATCGGCAAGTCCGTAGTCAACATGTCGGTCGGCGGCCTCCGGATCGGGAACTCGATGAACGAGGCGGCCGCCGCCGCCGTGGCCGCCGGCCTCTTCCTCTCGGTAGCCTCGGGCAACTCGGGCTTGCCCGACATCCTGTTCACGCCGGCGTCGGAGCCGACGGTGTGCACGGTGGGCGCCACGGACGACACGGACACCGAGGCCGAGTGGTCCAACTACGGCGGGCTCGTCGACGTGCTCGCGCCCGGCGTGAACATCACCTCGACGTGGATCGACGGCGGCGTCGAGGTCCTGTCCGGCACCTCGATGGCCGCGCCGCACGTCGCGGGCCTCGCCGCCTACCTGCTGGCCCTCGAGGGCGAGCGCGACCCCATCGCCCTGTGCGAGCGTATTCAGGAGCTCGCGACAAAGGATGTGGTAAAGAATGCGAGGTCCAGCAACGCGATCCTCGCCTTTAATGGCGCGTTCCTCCATAATACCACTGGGTATTTACAGCGAGGCAACTAGGCCCTCACTTGTGGCGGTGCAGCGTCTCTGAGTAGATAATACAATCAGGGATGGGCCTAGAACGCTTCCCCCAGAGATCAAAGAATTCCAGCTGTGGATGATGGATAGAAGATAGTTGTCAGCAATTGGTCCCATCCGGTGGTTCTGGCTGGTGGGTTTAAGCTGCAGAAGCAGCCTAAAACGGCCTTTATAAAATAAATCGTTCGATAACTTATTTCTTAGCTTGATACTCGCCCTGAGGAATGGACATTCCGTGCATCCCTTTGTAAGGGGCAGGTTCGGCGGGCTTCCACCCCCGTCCCTCAAGGAAAGCTTCGTCCTGGAGCTTGAAAACCTCGACTTTGAGCGAGCGGCAGCACTTGATCATCTCCTTCTCGCTATCCCCCCCGAATCCCCATAGCGACAGGTCACCACCGGGGCACGTACCTAGAATCGTTCGAGTTAGCTACGAGCCAAAATTTGGCAACTAGAGGGGGCACGTCATACTCAGCGCCATCAACACGTCCTGTTCCGCCAGGAACTCGAGGTAGTCGCCGGCCCGCGCCGGACACGGGTTCATGAAGTAGCAGCCCTTTTCGTCTAGCCCCGTGACCTGGAAGATGTTGATGACGTCGTGGATGTCCGACTCCTTCAGGCCGAAGGGAATGACCGCGCGCGTCAGGTTCGAGTGGCAGTGGAAGTCGTAGTCCTCGCCGGCGAGCACGCTGTTGATGTAGGGGTCGCAGCGCGTGCCGAGCAGGTCGTGCACGCGGCCCCCGTGCTCGTCCTCGCCGTACCACGAGAAGCTGTCCGCGATGATGGTCACTAGCGGGCGCATGTACGGAAGGCACGACCACAGCTTGTCGTACGTCGTCACGTGCGACGCGTGCAGCTGCCGCGTGCGGCTGGCCCAGAAGCGCTCGCGCGGGTTGTGGGCGTTCCAGATGTTCAGGTCGCCTGCGCCGGATTAGCCCATGCTCCATCGGCGAGCAGCCGGCGAAACCTCTCTCGAACAGGTATCTCGTCATCGAGAATTCCCAAGGGCTACGGATGGGAGCTTGTTCCCGCCCCTAGGTAGGTACCTACCGACCTGCGGGCCCTCGGGCGTGCTGATCCTGACGATGGAGCCGGCGGGCGCCTTCCAGGCCCGTCCCGAGCGGATGGGGAGGGTGAACTCCTGGATCAGCGTGCGCGGCGCGGATTGGATGTCGGCGTACAGGCCCTCGTCGACGGTGAGGGGTGAGCCCGCCTTGGGCAAGTACGCCGGCACCGGTTTGGGGATCGGCTTTCGCGCCTTTAAGCGCGCGCTAGCATCCGCCGGGGCTGCGGTGGAGGCCATCGCTCTCTGATGCGACGAGAAGTGTGGTTAGTGCCGGGTACGTGATCGCGCTGTGCCTCCTTGCTGCACGAGTATGTGCTGTCAATTCAGAAGACGAATAAGGAAGGAGAGAATGTTGGATATGAAGTAGAGTAGGAGGTTTTGATGGAGAGACGATTTATACTATCATTAGGTAACTTGCACAGGACGAAGATAGATGTATGGTAAGTCGCGGCTAGCAGCATCTCCACCCAATTACGATATCGGAGAAGGCTTGACCAAGTGATAACTTCCCCTATACATTCACCCATTATCATAGCAACCCAGCCGTCGAGGTGAGACCGAAATGCCGAACTCGCAACACACCTCATGGCTTGCCCAGTCGCGAGAGTCATGGTACTGAGTTGCGATCCCCTTCTGGACTTCGGGTTCCTATTCAAAATATGCAACTAGATAGCAAAGTAGCAAGGGATTACAAGATTTTTAAAAAAATTAATGGGGGATATCTTTGTCTAAAGAGAAATACCTACCTTAGGTAGGTATCGGATCCGTAGTCCTCGCATTCCAATTCCAAATCAACTGCCGGCATATTTGATTGGCTTCTTATATCATACAGTCGTATTTACCGTCCCAACCCGTCGATAATCCGTATATGTACTTACTTGCCCTTCCGGATCGCCGCGCCAATCCCACTCCACGATCTCCGCATCGCCGTCCTGATTCTCGACGACACAGTATACTCTACTGGCCTGGTTCGCGACTATCACGCCCCGGGAGGCGCAATCCGAAAGTTCCGAGACCTCGTTTCCGAGCGTCCACTCGCCGTCGCGGTAATACGTCAGCTGCACACCGTTATCGGCGTCGGGGTCGGCCGTCAGAACCTGGAAGCGCAAGGGGTTGGTCGACTGGTCGCTCTCATTCCTGCCCGTCTGGATCGCTGCGATGCCCGTCCGAGGTCCCAGGTCTGTCCGGGGGAGTGTATAGCCCTCATAGGTGCCGTTTCCGCTGTTCCGCTCGTAGATGATCTGGCCCAGCCTCCTGCTCTCGGTCCGGTAGAACACGCTGATGGAGCGGAAACCCCCGTTCGACGGGGTCGCCCTCGCAAACGCCAGCGCCATCGAGGAGTTCGCGCTCGGCGGTGTCACGCCGTTATTGTCGAATCCGCCGGAGGACGCGCCCTGGGACGGGCCCAGGTTCTCCCACTGCCCGCCGGGTATTAAGCCGGCGCCCCTGATCGCCTCGTCCCCCTGCCAGAAGAGGTACGACCACTGCGCGCAGCGTTCCTCTTCGCACTCGCGTCCGTACGAGATCAGCGAAGACCCGGCCTCGGCGACGTACAAGTCCGAGGCGGGCGCTTTTATCCAATCACGGGGCGAGTGGCTCGCGTCGGTAGTGAACGCGTCAAACCTTGCGGACTTGATCGAGTGGTCCGGCGCGAGCCAATAAAGATGGAGCATGCGGTTCTAAAGGACGAACAGGAGTTAGTGACGAAGCTTGGAGGACTATATTGGGGCTGCCTACGTTCGGTGCAGTGACTATATAGGTGTCCAATGCAAAAGAAGTGTCCTCTGCCACATCGCCCAGCGTAAAGGAGCCGGTTTCTCCGTCCACGACTGGCGATACGAACCATTCCGAGTTGGTAGAGTTGAACGCCGACATATCTGGGCAGGAGTTAGCGCCACGTTTCAGAGCGTCGATCTTTCAAACGAAGGAATAGGAAATGGAGAAAACCTCTTCCGGCAGAAGAGGATAAAGAGGGCAATAGGAGAAGGTATAGAATGCGCTGGAGACGTACTGTCAGGAAGTTAGCCTACGAAATTTCAATCATAGGGGTCAGACCCCCAAACGGGATGCTTTCTCAACTCACCAAATGGCACGGCTGTTAAGTTGGTATATCACGACGTAATTACGGCCTCCGGTCTCGTCAACAAAACTGGTCACTGCTATCTTCGTGCTCCGTGAGAGCGCATTCGGAGACCCCGTTTCCCCCGGGCCGGGTGTCTCGGTCGGCGTGGTCCCTCCGGCGCCTTCCTCGTCGTTTGTATTTTGCTCCGCCGAGGAATTACCGCTCACTGATACACCTACGCCGACACCGACGCAGGTGCCAATAACAACCAGAGCGGCGAGAGCTATTACGATCAGAAAGTGTTTTCGACGCATTCCCCATATTCTCGACTCCTTCGCTGCTGCTGTTGCCTCCGGCTCTGACGGCGGCGGCGGCTGACCGCCGGCGTAGGCATGCTCCTGCTTCACTCCCGAATAGGTGTCGCTAGAGACTGTCTCCAGGTACGCGGAGCCGGGCGTGTTGCCATGATTGACTTCCGGCAGAATATCTTTACTAACGGCGAGTTCAGGGGCATCGGATGGTGCTGTTTCGGGCAGGTTGTCGCGATCAGCGGTGACGACTTCGGGATATTGGGAGTCCTGCGCGCGAGTATCGAGCTCTAGCGTGCTGTAATACTGCGAATCGTGGGATCGCTGCGCGGCCGGATCCATCGCGACGCTTTGCAAAATTTCGACGTCCTACCTGTGGACAGTGGCGTCGCGCATTATCCCGATGCTTCGAGATTGTTTCGAATTGTTAGGAAAATCGGCAGACCGACGGAGCAGCGACCTACCCACATCGAAGAAGATCGTCCGCCCTGAACTACATAAGGTCTTACAGATCATGCCCCCTGCACGTCCCTATATCCCGTCTCTAAGCCCATGCTCCGCCGCGTACATGCATGGCCACATCTCAGTCCCACCACAAGAGCCCTCCGACGTCAATATCCCGCCCGGGGTCCTGGGCTGATTCCTGGTTCGCTAACTGATGAGCTTGAAGGATCAGGATCCCTGCACGCATACTGTCTTTTCGCCCTTGGCTCTTGGCCCTTCGCACGTAGTGGTTAAAGTTTCGAATTTGTCATTGATGCCTTACTTGACGGGGCTGCTAAAGTTGAAAACATTAAATAACTGCATCCAGACGGTGTGTTCAGATCTTCAGATGGCTATTATACTCTTTAATACGGAATCTCACCCACTGGGTGCACCGAGAGAGTTTCTCACATTCTGCACGGCCGGGAAAAAGCGACGTCTTCATTCAGTTTAACGCACACTTTCCTCAGTAATATTAAGAGGTTGGAGGTCTTAGCTTAGCGCTTATCAGGCACACCTTGGCCCCCAAGGCAGCAACTCAGAACTCAAATGAAACTATAGACTAATAGGCACCCCACAGCCTTGTAAGTACATGTGTACATACAAGGAGACTGGGGGCAAAGTCCGAGACAGCCAGTGGATAAACTGGTGCAGCGTTTAGCCTGCTCCATATTCCCAGAATTAGAATGGGCTCAATTTGGAGAAGATGGGGCTGATTGCTTGTTCTGCGATCGCAGCTGCTTGGCATGGCGCTTTTGGCGTCAATCGCCCCCATACACAACACCTAGCTATACCTACTGGGTATTTAGACGCTTAAGCATTCTTAGCAAAGAGACTCCGTAGACGGACCTCCGAGACCAAACTACGTGTTCTAAGGAGGAGAATATCCATGATAGTAGCTGAAAAGAGGTAGCTACGTATATCGACCGTGAAATTACTGTGTGTAAGCAGGCGGCGAAGGGGGGAAGGTGAAAAAAGAAAACAATACAGACCCGTAAGCTGAGTCCACTGCGTTGTCGATCATGAAGACCAGCTGCGATTTAAAATCGAGGATTGGACATGCCGAGCCCCGGCATAACGCCACGATGCGGCCGCATTGGTCCGTCCCCAAATTACCAAGTTGTACCGGGGAGGATGAGACGACGCATGTACGGCTTATGTCAGAGCCGCTCCTAGCCACCGATATCGAAGTAGTCTGCCGTCAATGACACGCCTAGGCCAATGTGCGCTCCCCTTCGAATATCCACCACTTCCACGTCTAGCCGACCTTACGTTGCTCGATCTAGAAACCCGGGAGTGCCCACGACATTTAAGCCAGGAACAGCATGATCGGTGGCTTGTGCAGCTTTTCGCCGACCCGAGATGGGCGGCCGGCTGACAAATTCATTACTTCATTAGGAACTCATGTGAGGCAGGGCTTCAGCTGAAATGCAGTTGGCACTGCCTATTCCCTCGCCTCAGATAAAGAGGGGCCGAAACCCGCCCCCGGAACGGGAACGTAGCCTATAACTCTATGTACTAGCCCCATATATGTACGGTAAGCAGTTAATTCCGCTAAAACAGGTACGCATGTAGTCAGTTTTACTGGAACAACAAAATTCGCCACCATTCCTCAGGGGTACGGGAGACGTTCTTCATGTGGCTTATGGAAGAGCTCACTATTTTAAGCTCCTAGCCTTGGTTATGAAACATCGGCTTGGCTGTTAAGGACGGTTGAATTCCGCCATGATATTCCCGAATGACCGTCTCTGGAATTGACCAAGTCAGCAAACAGTGTACTGCTAGATCGCCTTTGCCACAAAAGCGTCATGTCGTTTCTTGACACGGCTGTTCCCATCATGCCACATGTCGCTCGTCATGCGAAGCCTTGCGTCCACATAGCCACTCATGGACGGCGTCCCAACGATATCGCAGCCATCCAATACGCATCTTGAACTCGCCGGTCTCGATCTGTAGATGGACCCACAGCATGGAATTATAAAAAGGGGGAAATGAATCTCCAATACTCGTAAGCCATTCAGCAGGCGTGCTTGAACCACAGCCAGTGTTGCTTCACGACTTGTGATTTTCCAATATTGATTGTGAACAGCTCTAAGCACATCCGAAAAGCCGATTCTCCTGGCAAGTTGGGCAATCCACAGCCAGCCACTTAGTAACTAGGTAGTTATGTTTCCCAACAACATGCTAACAAATAGATAGTGCTTCCGGCGTTGCCACTCACATACTTGAACCAGACATCGTTCCAGCATCTATTATCCTAGGGAGGGAATAGACGGTCCTCTTAAACGTCTACCTAGGGCGATAAAACGCTGGTATCATTTCCCAGGTCATCCTCCCTGCGGACATCCGTAAAGGCCCTCAGATCTAAGCATATGTCAAGACGTTGCATAATCCGGGCATTGCCAACCTGGGAACCCAGTAGTTGGCATCAGTATCGCCATTGGTGATGAGGATGAAGTCTACCGCGGCATGTAGCCCCTGGCCGAAGATGCAATACAAGTTTGGATGGGCGCTATCGAACTTCGTTTAGCATTCAATATCAAAAGCGTTCCCACAAGCCCGAACTGGCCACGACGCTGAAGTCTAGACTCAGAGTTCCTCTAACGACCTAGGATACAATTCGACCGGCTTCTCAACATAGCAGCAGGACTAGTAACTCACAACTGACGATTCCCACATGAGAAGACCATTAGTTTGACAGAAACAAAGGCCCCTTGTAGAGGGGTTCCAGAATCTCAACACTAGGTATGTTAAGTGTCCCGTGGCTACGAGAACAATAATTTCCTCCCACTGAGCACGGCCACTCTCCTTTGTTAATGTGAAGCCAAAGTTCACATCCAGCCACCTCACGTTGGCTTCAAGGAAACTGGGACGATATTCTGGATTAGTAGAAAAGAACATTTGAAGAAACAGACAAGTGATAGTTGAGTACCTCTAGGTATGCCTTCACAGTGATCGTCCCCTGGTATCGGCGCTAGTAACGCTAGCGTGGTCCATTTGAGGGGCAGGGAAAGAAGGGTGGACCTGCCCAAGCTCAAGCTCGAGCGCAAGTTCCCGTTTCGGTGGTGACGGTACCTACGAGCCCTACCAAAGGTCGATACATACCTGCTTCTGCTCCTCTGCTACCCATGACTAGAACTTCACAGGCAGAAAAGCAAACACGATTGATCGCCGCATCTCCCATCCCCTATGGGTACGTTTCTACGTGCTTGATCCCTAATAAGGACACCTACTCTTTCGATTTCACCACGCGATGGTCAATACGCAATAATGGAGACGCTACCACCGGAGATAGTCCTGACCATTCTCGAGCATTGTGTCGCGAGCCATTATGGTGACAAGAACGCCCTTCTCAGCTTGCGCACCGTCTGTAAACTCTTCGATGACATCCTGAAGCCTATCGTACTGCGGACCCTTCAACTAGAATTTACGCGCCTCGATAAAGTCTCCAGGAGCTGCCGACCACCCGACGAAGATGCGCTTCAGAGAATAGGTCATCTGTGCCAGGCTCTATATCTGGACATGATGATGATCCGAGATGATGGTAACTCAGTCCCGTCATAGGACATTCTCCGTATAGCCACCAGTCATTTTTAACATGTATACGCGCAGGAGAGGTTAGGTACCTTGGGAAGATTTTCTCCCAAGTTCCGACTATGGACTATTTCATGGAGACGCTGCGGGAGCGCTATTGCATGAACGAGGACTCCTTCACCGAGCTAGACTACCGCGAACGCCTGGGTAACCTACTCGAGCACACCCCGAACATGTCAGCTGTGCGACTGAATCTGCCCTTCCAGCTGATATCGCACCATTGCCGAGCAGCGACCATGATCCTCGGAAACACGATGGAGGCGCTGGCTCAGCGGCCCGAAGATTCGATGCCGCTGAAGACCCTGGTGGTGGAGAACCTGACTGACACGACCATCGTAAAGCTCTGGCACAACCCGCGCGACGTCAAGAACATCATGGACGTGTTCTCGGGACTCGGGCACCTGATCCTGTCGGTGCGCCGGCACGAGCCAGGCCCGTTCCTTGGCGTGACCTTCCGTAACCGGCTGTGGGAGATGATCGGCAAGGCGCCGAACCTCAAGAGCCTGTGCCTGGTCGGCCTGGACGTCGATGACAAGCTAGCGCCGTCCCAGTCGCACTACGTCAAGACAACCACAGAGCGCGACTTCACCCTCGGCGAGTGGCAGTTTCGGTCCGTGCCGACGATCCGCAAGCCGCCCAAGTCGGTGCTGCCGCACCTGGCGTGCCTCGAGCTGCGCCGCGTCGAGGTCACGGCAGACGGGCTCATCTCCATGTTCAAGTGCTTCAGCACCTCGCTCCGGGAGCTCTACCTTGATTACGTCTACCTGAAGACGGTGTACGTCTCCGACCAGCCGGACGAGGCCGACGACTCCCTGTGGGTCGGATTGCCGAACGTCCAACCGCCGCCGAACCATAAGTGGATCGCCGTTCATCTCCGCCAGATGCGCGTCCAGCTGCGCGTCTGTCGCGCCTCAAACCTGGGTTACGACCAATATATCTTTGGCGATTTGGCGTCCGCCCTCCCCCCGGCCTACGACCTGCGCGACTCAAGCGGCCTCTTCCGACCCCTGGAGCAGCGCTTCGTCGAGGTCGCCCTCGGGTACCGCCAGCCGCCCGACTATGACGGCTCGCCCGTCGCGTTTCTGCCCGAGGATCCGGAATCCCAGCCCTGGGCGCTCGCGGATCGGGAACCGCTACCCCAACCCCGCCAGTCCGACCCCGACTTCGCCGACCTGGCCTTCGAGGACCCGAAGACGGCGTGGTGGAGCGCCGAGAACCACCTGGAGGGCGCGTCACACCAGAAGAACACGACGTCTGGTTGGCAGCGCAACGGTATCGACGGCCGCTTCCCCAACTGCAACCCCTTCACCCTGCACGAGCTGCAGCATATCGCCGACACGGCCCTCGAGGGCATGAGCCTTGTCCAGATGCTCGAGGGCGGGCGGCTGCAGGATGAGATCCTGGCCGACCTTGCCGCGGTTAATAGCCAGACGGAAGAGTGAGGCTTCGTCTCGGAGTTCGGCGGGGCGGAATTCGAGGAGGATCGGCCGATATTACGAGATCTACATCCTGGTGGACTGTTGCGGCTATTCTTACTACGTCTTAAAGAACTTGCACGATGGTCTGGGACCCTGACGGCTATTGCCAGGTCCGAGTGGCATGTATCTACTGGACCGAGCAGGCTCTGGCCATAGTAGATGGTTGAGCTTCATAAGCACGGCTACTCAATACATCACGTTGCTGCCATTAAACTGAACATTTTCTTCTTTTACACTTTTCTTGATTAACCAGGATAATCGTAAGCCTTATTTGCTGTGACCAAGTAACCGAGCATTACCATTAGCCAAACCCTGATATTCGATTTTCATATTTCAGCTACTTGATACGAAAGGGCAGCTTAACGGTTTTGACTAGAACCTGACCGAGATTTCTTAATGCAGGCGGCACGGATATTTCCGCTAAGGGCTAGACGTACGAGCGAGGATCGTCTGAGGCGGCGAGTAGGATAAGGGGTTCGTTGCGGACGCACTGAAGTTACTTACGCCTACCCGTCTCCTAGGCACGACAGTTCCGGTTGAGGTTTTCAATACCCTCTCTACCTATTCGGCGCTAGAAAGCCGGGCAGCGACTGATACGCGAACCCAGCTACACTCGCCCGCATCTACTCTGTTACGCACCTCGGTACGGCCAGAGAACACATTCATCGTCTCCCACGTCCTCCTAGATAAAGCTCTGCCCGGAACGCACCTAAACTCTTAAGGAGCGAAAGACCATTAGCCATTGATGCAGGGGAAGCATCTGTCCGGGACTTCTTGGGCCGCCCACGCAGTTACTGTGGAACAGTCAAGAGCTTCCCTCTAGCAGCCAAGCCCCGGGGAGCGAGCGAGCATGGGACGGCTCGGCCCATAGGTATCCGAGAAGCGCAGTCCGCGCTTTCGGTGCTGTGTATATTGTTGTCATACGGGGTTGGCGGATCCGCACGGCTGCTGCTGGCGTCTGTGGGGATGAAATGCTATTACCTACCCCTGGTCCTGTGCGTAGATGGATGGAACAGTCGACTGTGTGCGTTGACCCTAGCTTGCCTCCTGACAACAAGCCCCCCCCCCCCAATCTGAGCCTCGTCTGAAAGTCGCATCTCCCGCACGGGAGAACGAGAAGCGACTGGATGCCTCAGGCCGGAATCTGTCCGAGCTGTCCATAGAGTTACCTAGGTATCTCGTGGGAGCCGCGAGTGCGTGGCTAATGACTGTGATGGGCAGGCAGGGCGGCTGCTCCGTCGGCTCTGTACCTACCCGCCTATTGTTTACGGGTAACTGTAAGAGCAAGTTCGCTTCCGAGCATGACAGACAGACAGCAGACACACCACTGGATGAGACGGATGGAATATGAAAAAAAAGAAACCGGTTATACAAGCTCCATAGCACGCGAGCAAGACCCTGACTCGGCACAAGCTACATGGCGCATAATCTACATTCCCTCCAAGAATAGGCAAGCCCGGGCTGTGAGAGGAGGGAGGTGGGAGGAGGGAGAGACGTAGACTTCGAGAGATGGATACGTCGGAGATGTTTCGGCCAGACGCATGGATACTTGATAAAAGTCCATCTAGGTATACTGTAGATACGGGGTTTTCTTGCGCTCTACTACAAGATCTCGCTCGATACGATCTTCCTCCCTCCTGTTGAGTCTGTATGTAGGTATGTATGCTACAGCCCAGACAACAGGAACAAAATTCCCCCCTTCCCTTTTCCCCCTTTATCCCCGAGACATTCGGGTAACCTAACCTCTGTACCCAGTATATACTCCAGGCCTTGATGTCGTATTCTGAGGCACGGCTGTCCAGCTTCGAGAGCCATGAATACTCAATGCCACCTAGGTCTATTTAACGCCGATCTCGAGCACTTGCTGTGAAGCCGCTGCATGCAGCGGGTAATTGAGTCGTTAGACATCATGCCTACATAATCCCGCCTACGTCTACTACAACTTTATTTCCCGGCCTCTAGTAAGTCACGGCGCCATCCACAGATCACGGGATGCATTCATTCATTGATCCAATTGACCATGAGACTTGCGGGGGTAGGTATCAAGAATTCGTGTGATTCACGCGACATCGACTATAGGGATGTGAGATATAAGCAGAAAACCAGGTATGGCATCCGTCGGATGTCCGGCCCCGCAAGGCTCCCTACTCAAACCCCATCTCTCTTCCGCATCCTGCCGGCCTCGGCCTCCGAACGGACTTGAGGGTGGTGCTCCCTTCAGTCCACACCGGGGGACCAGGCCAGACAAGTAAACTGGAATATTCACACAACTCGGGTCTATTCGCGAATCCGATAAAAATTATCTCGTTTTAGCCCTGGACCCTCAAGAAACCGAGACTATCGCGAAAATAGTATTTGTACAACCGAGAGCTACCCTGCTGGTAGACGGAATACCTCGGACATTATGTCGCCGCCGTAGCAAGCTTAGTACTCGGCCTCGCCCTCTTCGGGCTCGAAGCTGTCGGCCGCGACCTCCTCGTAATCCTTCTCGAGGGCCGCCAGGTCCTCACGAGCCTCGGAGAACTCGCCTTCCTCCATACCCTCGCCGACGTACCAGTGCACGAAGGCACGCTTGCTGTACATGAGATCGAACTTGTAGTCCAGACGAGACCAGGCCTCGGCGATGGCGGTCGTGTTGGACAGCATGGAAACGGACCGGTCAACAGCGGCAAGGCCACCATCCGCCGGGGACTGAGTGGGGACGACCATGGGCTTCTGGTAGTTGATGCCGAGCTTGAAACCCGTGGGGCACCACTCGACCAAGTTGAAGGAGGCCTTGGCCTTCAGAGCCGCGATGGCGGCGTTGCAGTCCCGGGGGACGACGTCTCCACGGTAGAGGAGGGCAACAGCCATGTACTTGCCGTTGCGGGGATCGCAGACGACCATCTGGTTGTTGGGCTCGAAGCCTACGGTTTTGTCAGTCACGCGAAAGGGCACTCATCAACGGGCACAGAGGGATAGCGTACACTGGAAGGTCAGTTCCTGGACCTTGAAGCTCTCGTGGGCACTCTTGGAGGCCGAGATAACGGGGGCGTAGCTGATCAGAGGGTAGTGGATACGCGGGTACGGCACCAGGTTGGTCTGGAACTCGTTCAGGTCGACGTTCAGAGCGCCGTCGAACCGCAGAGACGAGGTGATGGAGCTGACGACCTGGGCGATAAGGCGGTTGAGGTGCTCGTAGCTAGGGCGAGGGATGTCGAGGTTGCGCTTGCAGATATCGTAGACAGCTTCGTTGTCAACGAGGAAAGTGCAGTCCGAGTTCTCGATGGTGCTGTGCGTCGACAGAACAGCGTTGTAAGGCTCGACAACGGCAGTGGAGACCCGAGGCGCCGGGTAGACGGCGAACTCGAGCTTGCACTTCTTGCCGTACTCGGTAGACAGACGCTCGAGAAGGAGAGCGCCGAAACCGGAACCAGTACCACCGCCGAACGAGTGGAAGATGAGGAAACCTTGCAGGGAGTTGCAGTTGTCTGGAGAGTCGTTAGCGTAAACTCAAAATGGCTAGCGGTATCCCGGCGAGCTTCAAGACGTACCGGCAACGCGTCGGATGCGGTCAATGACACTATCGACCATCTCCTTGCCGATGGTGTAGTGACCACGGGCGTAGTTGTTCGCAGCATCCTCCTTTCCGTTGATCAGAAGCTCGGGGTGGAAGAGCTGGCGGTAACCACCGGTTCGGATCTCGTCGATGGGTGAAGGGTCCAAGTCGACGAAGAGGGAGCGCGGCACGTATTTACCACCGCTGGTCTCGGTGAAGAAGGTCTCGTAGGAGCCGCCATCGAGTATATCCTTCGCGTTAGGATCAGATCGGCCGTCGGGGCCAAGACCATGCTCGAGAAGGTACCTGGAGACTGGTGTTAGCAAACTTGAAGCTACATATTTACTGCTAGGACGCGGCGGTGTAGCACTCACAGCTCCCAAGCGCTGTTACCGAGCTGGGTACCAGCCTGGCCCAGGTGAAGGTGAAGAATCTGTACAGAAAGAAGCAGGTCAGTCTACCATTAAGGAATTGAAGCTTGCCGGAGGTGAGGGAGTCTGAAGCTCGTAGCTTTCGAGTTGGTAGGCAGGCAGGAAGCTATCCCGGAAGATGACGTTCCATATAGCAATGGGTGGGATATAACGAGTGAGAGTGAGTGGTAGGTACATACCTCGCCCTTCATGATGGATTCGTAGTATTATAGATTAAGACGGAAATACTGCGACGACGGCTGATAGAGGTGAAGGAGACAGAGGTGGTAGTCAACTAACTACAGGCACTTGGGAAGACTGCGCACAGCGCCGGCGGGTAGGGAGTAGGAACAGAATAATGACAGTATGAAAAGAGTGCAAATGTAAAAAGGAGGTGTGGACTATTCGTATGTATGGGAGGTGTGAATTTTGTGTGGGGAATCAGCTAAAAGTACAAGGTTGGTGGTGACAACAGATCGGGTCTCATCCCTTCGGATGGAGTCAATTGGCAGGGGGACGGGGAGGGGAAGCAGCCACCAATTAAAATAAAATAAAGAAACCAAATGCCTCTGGTGGATGGTAGAGAGGGGCGACTGGTTTGCTGGCACTGGGGATTGGCGAACTGCTTGTTTGTCCCTTCAGATACTTAGAAAGTCTCCAGCTTCCTCGGCGACACGTCTTCTCCCACCTAAACCACCCCTGTGGGTACTTGTTTGTAAACAAATCGCGTCTTTCCCCCCTGCATGAGGAAATACACACCGCCGAATCTGTAGAGCCATTAGCCCCATCGCCTACCTGAGATAGTGTGACAAGGGTCTTGCTTGATTTAGCTTCAAGGTGGGGCTGGTTCCTGAGCTACTTACCTATTGGAGTTTCGACTTTATGTCTTCTTCACGAACAAGGCATACACAATACAGTATCTGCATATAAGATATCGTATGAGCGTTTCTTGCCTCAATTTCTCGGAAAGTGAATTGGAACGGGGCCTTAGCTCAATTTTGCCCATCACGGGGCAAAGCCGTGGAAAGTGAATGGTCTCCCCGGGCATTGATACCATTTCAACTCCAACCCTGGAGGTGGTCGCATCGTAGGTTGTTGACCGTTACCGATAAGAGGCGCATTCTTTCGACCTTACCGTTCCGACGCACTCGTTGCTGCAGTTTCGGCATGGCTGGCATCGTCGTCGAAGAAGGCCCTCGAATGGGCACCCGCATCCCTTGTTGCGGCTGATTCTGTCCGTCTGCCATGTTTTGTCCACGCCCTCTTACGACGAGGTCCTTTGTCCGCGTTCTCGTTGATGCCGTTTGGTACCTGATATGGGCGGGCATCCGACGGCGTCTGATATGCGCCAGTCTGCAGCACCTGACACGTGCCATCCGGCGGCATCCGATAAGGATTGTGTGAGAGCATCTGGTTTGGGCCCCCCCGGCGCCGTTACCCGTCTGTGGTGACCAGGACGGCTGCTGGATTCCGTGGCTGTAGCCCCTAGTTGTTTGGTTAGGCTGCCCCGATAACGCGGCTACCGAACCTCGGAAACTCGCTCTTGGGGTGTGGCATCCGTTCGCATACGACCAAGTCGGCTGTTGCGAGGTCATCCTAACAGTGTCGTCGGCTTCTCTAGGTTGGGCTCGTTATTGTGTGGCGTTGTCCGCCTGCTCGGCTGTCCCGCCGACGGTGGCGGCTGTCCTGATTGCGGCGACAGCCACTTAAACTCGTACCCGGTGAAAGCGTTCTGCTGTCCCGCTAGATTGTGGGTCGCCGCCGGGCCCTTGCTTGCAGTATTTGTTGCGTCCGTGGGCGAGCCGAGAGACCCAGAAGGAACAGATCGCTGGCGCGGCATTTGCTCGGGGTTGCTGGTGAACTCCAGTTGCTTTTCATTCGGTATCGCAATATCAGGGACGGAATATCATGAGGGCCCAAGATACCGGCTGCGTCCTCTGATACTAACCAGTCGCCAATTTGTGCTAGGCGCAATCGTCGATTTGTGGTCTTGGGGTAGGTTCTGGGTGGGCAGTGGACTCTGGAGGTGCTGCAGGTGTCCCCAAAGGTTGTTGCACCGGCGGCCCGTCATCGAGGATTGACGTACTTTGCGCCGGATTTGCCATGGGGACATCTTGCGGGCGCCCTGCCGCCTTTGCCTCTGCTTTCCTCTTGCAAGCTTGGCAGATTCTATATCCTGGAACATAGGTAGCGGCACACACTGGCAGGTTCTCATGGCCGCTTGGAGTATCGGAGCCCTCGGGGATCTTTCTGCCGTCAGTGACATCCTTGCAATATTCTACCTGTCCAGTTTCTCTGTTGTCACCTAAAAGTACAGCGCGTGGTCGGAAAGTGATATCGTCCCAGGGCCGGGTGTTCCGGTGTCATAGAAAGTCTTGCATTTATACACTGTGCACCGACATATTTTGACGCCCTCTCGTATGGAGACTCGGTGGTGATAAGTACGGCGGTCGGTAGGCTGGGTCCTGACCTTCAGAAGCCACTAGAGACGCTCTGCTCTGTATGCTCGGAGTTCGTCAACTTTGTGCACGTCTACGCAAGGTCACTGAGTTTGTATATGGAGACGTGATGATCTCGGGTATGGAAGGCAGGGAAGGACGCCCCAGAGGACGACGGATGTCCCGAGTCTGCGATGATCAACTGCGCGTATGGAAGCTCCAGAACTGCCAAGAGACTCTCCGCCGATCACCACACTACAGAAAATACAATGAGAAAAACCGCAAAGCAGTCTTTTATCCCGCCCGCTGGAGAAAGCGAATGCTCAACATGTCAAACGCGGAGCACAGGGCGGTGGATCAAATATGTTGCTGCGACAAGAAGCCAAAGGGAAACACGGTGGGGATATCGAGCGGCAAGACGTACTCTGTATGGAAGGAGATCATAAGCTTACGCTCGAATCACCCCAACCTTTCCGCCACCGCCAACATCCAAAGGGGGCCATCCATCGCATTTGAACTTAGAGTCTCGCAGATAAATAGGTTTATTGCCATGCTGTTGTTGTTGTTGTTGTTCAGCGAGGCGTGGAGGGTTAGGACGCTGTCGATGCTCTCGTACTGGCGTCTAATGTCAAGCGCGCGTGTGGATAGCCTCGCCTTGACAGATCGAGAGCTTCGGCCCAAAACCTCACGTAAACAAACCAATACCGGCTGCACAGCGAAGTTAGACTCGGGCTCACGAGCGGTCTCGGAGATTTTTGGCGCTCTAAAGAACGTCCACCACAACTCTATTTTCAACTGCTAGCTGCGGGGCTTCCCGCAACTCTGTGTCGTGCATACGCTTTAATTACGTCGTTGCAGTCCGGGATACATTTGGAATGGTATGCATATGCATAGTTAGTTCATTACCTGAAGTTAACGACCTTGGACTTGGAGGCTTATCAATTCACCTAAGGAAGGGGTTGGGAGAGGATCGATACTGGGACTCCGGAACCTGTAATCGTCACTAAAGCAAGTCCGTTAGACGGAATAATAGTCGTTTATGGTGTTCTTGAATTGCGTTCCTAGCATCTTCTCCTATTCTGGTATCGACTGTCTGTGGGTATACATACTAGCAGACTAAGACCCCCGCCCCCCTTTTCTGACTTCGATAGGATGCCCCTACATATCTATATACTGCTTCCCGCCCTTCTTTCTCCATTCGGCAGCACGCTTGGCACCCCTGCCTTTGGGCTTCGCGGCCGGGCCCTTCTTCCCCTTAGCCTTGCCGAACTTCAAGTCCTTCGGCTTGCCATCCTTGGAGCTCGCCCGGCGGCCCTCGAAAACAATCTGCTCCGGTGTCTTGAGCCCTCCTCCGTTGGTCGGCTTCCCTGTCTTTTCCCTAGGCGTTGTGAAATCCCCCTTAAGCCCGTGCCTCTGCCTTGCGGCCGCTGATCGTCCCAGTAGCCTGCCCGCTCGGCCGGCCAGAGATTGCTGTTCGGGCGTGGCTTTCGGCTTGTACTTCGTGCTCTTTGCCTTGCCCTCGCCGCCGTTCATTGCCTCGAGCCTGGCCTTCTTCACGCGCTCTAGGGCTGACGCCGTCTTCTTCGGGTCCTTGGCGCGCGATACACGCAGCTCCCGCGGTAACATGGGGGGGAATTTCTTCCCGTTCAGGAGGAGCGCCGCCTCGACGTCGTTGGCGTCGTAGAATTGTACATATGCAAAGCCCTTGCCCACACGTGTCTTCGGGTCCCGAGGCACGCGTACGCTCTCGACCTTACCCGCATGCTCCCCGAACGTCCGCCACAGCCCCTCCTCGATATCAGCAGGAACTTTGGTGCGCTTCTTCGTCGTAGTCTCCCCCTCGGCGTTCGTATTGAGAACCGTCTCGTCGTCCACGAAGCCTAGGTTCCCAACAAAGACACACCTGCGGTGATCTGTGGGCGTCGGATGCGCCACACTGTCTACGCGCAAATGACGGTCGAGGACGACGGTGCCGTTCAGCGCCTTCAGCGCCGTCCGAGCAGCCAGCGGGGTCGAGTAGACCACGTAGGCATTGGCGGATTTCGTGGTGGCGGTCATTAGGGATTTGGTAATGTAGGCAGCGCGCTTCGGCATGGAACCTGTCGAGAAAGGGATGGAGCGGAAGCGTAGCGACTCCACCTTCTGCGGCTCTGTGGAAGAATCGAGGCCTGATAGGGGTGCCGAGATATGAGACATGAGAGTCTTCTTCGCCTTCGACGACGTGATGGCTTCCATGGCAATATTACCGAGGAACAGGGTGCGATTCGCCTTTTCCAGCTCGACATCGGGGTGTTCCTCGTTCTTCTGAGCTAGAGACTCATGTACGATGGGGTCATCCCCCTCCTCGGACTCTTCGGCGCCTTCGGACGTTGCTCCGTTGATAGCCTGGCCGACTTCGCCCTTGCGGCGCTTGCCTACTGGTCCATCCTCCTGCTCCTTTTCCTCCTCCTCTGCAAGTTTGCGCATATACCGGGCTTCCAGATCATCATGCTCGTCTCTTCGCTTTCTCTTCCGTTCCTTCTTGGTAGGTATAGGTGGCTCCTCTGCTGGTTCAGGTTCCTCATCTTCCGGGCTGCTATCTTCTCCTTCTTCCTCGTCCTCTTCTAATTCTTCGTCATCGCCCTCTTCTTCGTCAAAATCAGCATCCTCGATCTCGCTTAGGATTTCGTCATCTTCCTCCTCTCCGGCATCCGAGTCGTCCTCGTCCACCTGCTCTTCGCCGGACTGGGTCTGGGTTCCCCGCGGCTTGACAGGTTTCTTCTCCTTCAACGGTAGCAGTTGTGAGTACCTCGCTGTCGCGGGAGCCTTTACTGGACCAGCCTAATAATCGTAAGACAAGAAAGCCATCGCGAAAACTCCGTGCACTTACACTGCTCGAGAAGAGGGCATCTAAGGTGGGGTCTACAGCCTTAGAAGGTGCTGCAAGGATGGTTTTACTATGTAGGATGTTAATATCCGAGTATTCTTGTAACACGGGGTCGGGCATGAGAGCTCACGTTTTCGCCATGCCGACGACGAATTCTCTGTAGCTGCGACGTCCCAAAATTATTTATGGGAGCGACTCAATGGGCAATATGCTTGACTGAGCCGCAGCCTTTGTCGTCTCGATGTTTCATGGAATTCCAATGTTGCGCCAAGAGGAAAAAAGATCCAAACGGCTCCCGCGATAAGTAGGAGACCCACCTTTACGGCTAGACCAATTATCTAGGAGATACCGATGCCGACCTTTACTGTACCTTGTACTTCGATGCGCTAGTACGCAAATGGGCGCAAGCTGACCCCGAGACAAAGCGCGATAAACCCCAAAAAGCCCCGAAGCGGAGGTAGCTGATAACGATAAGCTTTCCCTGCTGATAGCCGTCATCCATTGATAACACCCTTGTCAACCCTGCAAATGGCTTTGGGGTTTTTGGGTCGGCTTCGATGGGTTTTACCTACGAAGTAGTACCTATACTAGACTACCATACGGTACCGATCAAATGTGGAAAATCGACCTGCATGCGCGCGCGAAAGGAAAGCGCCCTCCTCCGTCGTCACCTTTCTTCACCGGCAATTTGATCCCCGAGGCCTATTCAGTATACTAGGACATAGACAGACACTTCCTTCAAAATCCAAACAGGAAAAACATTCCTGTGACCCTCGAGTCACTCGTTTTTTTTGCAGTATAACAAACAGTATTCTTGGCTCTTCGTTGCATCCGAGAACCAGAATAATACTATTTATCCATTTCCGTCAACAAACCTAACCCAGCTTCGAAATACCCAGCTTTCTCTCGTCCTCCTCTCCCGCCATCCTGCCTCATAACACGACGTCTTCCTCCTCAAACTATATCCTCTACCTTTTCCTCCGAACCTGCAATAACAGAAACAAAGAAGAAGACATAATTCTGGCAAGATCATGGCGACTGGAGACACGGCGCCTCCACCGCTTAGCATACCGCCCCCGCCAATTGAGCCGCTCTCCGATGACGACAACTCGAGTCCTCTGAGTGACGTCGAAGACAAGGATGACGACCCAGATGATATACATGGCCTAGGGCACGGCCCCATTATTCACGAGCGTGACCCCGATGACAGCTCCGTCGACGACCTCTCTGACGCCAACGACACCGAGGCAGAGACTGAACGTCTCTACGACACCCCCCAGAATCCCACCCGACACAAGAACGTAGTTCTGAATAATCAATCAGCAGAAGGTCAGGTCTACGAAAGAACTCCCAGTAGACTGCGACAACACCAGAACCAGAATGCGGTTGAGGACGATGACGATGACGAACCCCTCTCCGACGAAGACGTCTCCATGGCCTCTAGTCCCCCCGCGCAACAAACAACCCCCCCCGAGAAGCTCCAGTCGCCCACCCTAGATATACTAGCCGAAGCGGCTAAGCAAGAGGCCGAGAACAGAAAGCGAAAACGATCGTCAGTGCCCGCAGAATCCCAACCCCAAGAGCCATTGACCAAGCGCACTGGTTCAGTCCCCGCGTCAAGCCGACTAGATGGCGACGGCGACACTGCTATAGCAGACGAAGAGGATCCTTCTTTGCATACACATAGTGGGGAACAATCTGCGGACGAGGGTCCTCTTGTAGTGACCGAGGAGGCCAAACAACGGAAAACAGTAGAAGAAGCTCCGTCTGACCATGGAGCGCATCCTCCTCCGAAACTGACGCGCAGCGGGTCGAAGAAAAAGAAAGACCTCGGGGATGCTGCCGAAGCTACGAGACCCTCCGACGAAGCTCGTGGGGGCGCGGATGCGGAGGAAGAGCACACCCATACCGGCGATGACGAACCCGTCGCGGACGAAATTGACGAGGGGGCGGAAGCAGCCCACAGGAACGAAGAAGAACGTATGGTGGACACTTTTGAGACCTCGAAACATCGCAGAGCTGACCACCTTAAAACAGTTGAGAGGAAGAGAGCCGCCTACGAGCAGTTGACGGGGATCGAGAAACGATTCGCTACTTTCAGAGACCGGTATACACTACCCTTGCATCGCAAGAGCGTCCACGTGCGATGTTAAGCTAACCGCGAATACAGGTTGTACGAGGAGCGACTCCAACAGCTCAACGAAGAAGAGGCTATGCTGCGTGCCGACAACCCCACCCACCCGGAATATCTTGCGATGATGCAATGCATAGACGCGCGAAGGGACGAGAGATTACGCGTAGCCGATCGGGAACTGGAGCTGAAAATGGAGTCTCTGGGACGTTGGGCCGTCGCTAGGCGCACACAGATCCATTCTCAATACTTCCAGGCGGTCAGAGAGTCCAGGGAAAGAGTGCTCGCGGAGCTCGGCCAGCAGTGGTACGATATCCAGCATGAGCGGCGAAAGCATGCCAACAACGTACCCGAATTCGGCCTCCGCTTCCCCCAGACCCAGACGCAGCGCGTTAGAAACGCACTGGCGTACAACAAGGAAGTGTCCATATTATCCGGCGTGGCGAAATACGAAGGCATGCCCGCCGCGCCGGACATGAAAGGGGCCTCGATGCAGGAGCTAGAAGACGACTTCGAGGCTATGAACGTGAGTAGCCCTGGTTTCGATTCGACGCTGGGGAATATGCTGACGGACGATGAGCAGAGAGGCCGACGACCAGCATCGCAACCTTCGGTCCGAAGACCCAATTACGGCGAATACGGAGGTATGCCCTTCGGACAGGGCCTCGGCCCGGCGGGCGCCAAATTCCTAGAGCAGACGCCGTGGGCGAATCCTAATCACCCTTCAAACGCACACCTTCTTCAACGCCCACAGCCAGTGCAGAGCGACCTCCCACAATCCGCCCCCGGCGCGTCATCTACGTCCCGGCGGCGCTCACATCAACCGAATCCCTTCTCCTCCAGTACCATATCGAATTCGTCGACTAATGGGCCGGCCTGCCAGCCATCCAATGGCAGCAGCAACGCGAAGAATCTTAAGAGCATACCCCGACAGGCATCTACGTCACCCGAGGTTACACGAGCTGCAAGCTTATTAGAACAGACGAGCGCGCGCAGCCTCAAGGCGGCGGCGGCGGCGGCAGCAGCAGCAGCAGCTTCAGGAGACTCGCCCGTTAGACACGAGAACCTGCACCCTGTGGGCGGCGTCTAAAAGCCTTTGGTCGGTTCTGAGACGATGGATGGATGACTGTATTCCGGCGACTGTATACCATGTATGTAGGTTTTGCATTCGGCGTTAAAGGGGTGTGATACGGACCACGACGGCGTTGGAGGGGACTTCCGGCGTTCATGACATAGCGAAAGGGGGGTTATTTGTCGCATTACTCACCTCAGCGCAGCGGCAGCTCATGTAGCGCTGTAGCCACACGGATTATGTGTGTCTTCGACATGATACGATGCACTCTGGGCGGAATTCTTTGTAGATACATATAGAGAAGCACTGCGCATCCCGAGAGAGAGTCCATCTCGGGGGGCGGCGGCTCGAAAACAGAAGGGGCCATGATACCACCTAGCATAGTTTCTGACCTTTCAATTGCATCCCCCGAGGGGCCGTCGCAAGCCGCTATTCCAATATACAAATGGACTTCTACAAGTTAAAAACCCCGCGAACGCCGATATAACATCGTGTGAACCTCCGCATCCGGTACAGTGATTACGCATTTACACCGAGCTCGAGTCGGAATCGCAGCTTCTTCCTTTCTTTCCCTCTTCTTTCTTTCTTTCTTCCTTCCGCCGTCGTCTTACGTTTTGTTGCTGCTCGCCGGCTGGCGCGGTGCCTCCGGGACCTTGACGTCCTCGAACTCGTCCTGGCCAATGGTGCGGATCGTATAAACGTCTGCGTGACGGCGGGGGCCCGGATTAGTCGGCATGAGCTATGCATGCGGAGGGCGACTACCGCGACGGATATTTTTCGTTCATGAAAGCGGGAAACGGTCAGGCCCATGCGGGCATGCACGGGGGACGCGGGGCCGGGGGGTGGGGGGAGGGGGACTGACAAATGCCGATGGCGAACGCGGCGATGGCGGACCCGACCACGGCGTTCTTCATCAGGTACGGTCGGCGCGCGCGGATCAGCGCCGGCGACTGCCGGTGCGCCCGCTCGTAGTAGGAGGAGCTTCCGAATCCGCCGCTGCTGTTTGTTTGCGCGCGTGTCGCATAGCCGTCAGTTATCGGCTTCCCTCGGACCGGGGTTGCCCGTCTGCATGCACGGGCAGACGGAAGGGGACGAGGGACGGGGAACGGTAATTACCCAGCCATTTCTTTTTTTTTCTTTCTATCTTTTGCCCGGTGGGCCTGTCGGGAGGAGTGTCGTATGTGTGCGTGCGCGCGTGTGTCTGGGTGTTGTTCGTGAAAGTTGCTGCGAAGGCGTATTGGTTGTTGGTTGGGTGTGACTGGTGAGGCTCAAGCTCATGTCGAGAAGTGGGATGACACTTTTGGACCTGCGCCCCGTCCGATCAATGGATGTCAAATGTTCTCGGGAGTTCCGCGGCCCCGCCCCGCCCCGCCCGGGTCCGTTCACTGAAGAATTGGCGGTGGGTTTTGAGGCACTGTCGGTTGCTTGTCAACTGCCAAGTTCTTACAGTTGCGGTCTCGTCTCCTACATCGATGAGTATATGAGTATGTGGCGTTATTCGTAATAATGGTATTACATTTAATTTCTTGAACATTTACAGAATTCCTCTTCCGCATGCTGATAGTCCTGCTGGTTCTGTCTTACTGTATTGCATTGTATAGCTTCTTGTAGACCATGTACGTCACCGGGTTGGTAGTGGGACTTACTATGGTCTGGGATGCCCCCCCATAAGGCTTTCAGGTCTATCTGACCCTTCTTCTCCGAATCATCCGCAAAGGTCCCTAAATAATTCCCGATCCAGTATATCTAGCTATCGGCGACAGACTTCTTTAAGCCATTGCCCTTCAGTGTCGCCGCACCTGTTCTGATAGATCAGTTCTATGTCTCCACAGCACCATCGCTACTATATTTGACAGTTCCCGGAGCCGGCCCTCAGGCAAGTGATGGACCGCTCATGCGCGTGTTCAAGGAGTTTGACGCCCTTGCTTCCTTAACTCGGATTCCAGCATGCTAGCATCTTGTGGTTCGATGCCGAGAGGCGATACTTTACCATCATAATGGAAAAATGGATCGCTGATGCCCCCGTGATTATTGTCAAAATAATGTTGTGAGGCAGGTTCGGCCAACATCTCAAAGTCTTATGGTCTTGCCCGGGACTCACTAATAATTTGCGCTCGAGCGACCATGGCCAACTTCATCTCACGAGTTCGGCACAGAGATATCCCGGGACTATGGGGCCATATCATCTCCGGCCGAAAGCAGGAAACGGGAGGTCAAGGACAGACATCCTGGATGAAGGAACGGGGGCGGCGGCTGAAGGTGAGCAACCGACAGTGCTTACGCTGTGGTCGTGACCCGCCAAAGTCGGAATATTCTTGTGACCGTCTGCCGGACACGATAGCTTAATCGTTCCATCAGAGCTGCAGCATTCCGGTAAACAAGTACATTCTGGACCGCCGTAGTCGACATCCCGTACCCGTCAAGATGGTAAGGGGAGTAAGGGATCAGGCCCGACAACACCCGGTAACTGACGGTTATGAGGACGGGACGGTCCGGTCGGTTACTTCTAGTAGGTCTTATTCTTATGCACTTTATCATGGACGGAGTCAAACTATACGCGCAATATATAGAATGTGAACTTGTGTATAGACCTAATGTGTCGATGTCATATTTAGTAATGCTGATTGCAACCAACTTGCCTCGTACACGGGTAACGCCTTGTATTTGCCTGATTAATCCACGTTTCCAAACCACAAGCCATCCCATTCAACCCCTATCATTGCGTCGTTGGACTCAGCCAGAGTTTGGGGATACTTGGCGTACCAGCTGCAGGAGTCAAGACGCAAATCGGCTTTGTCAAGTACCCGTACTTACATAAGGTGCCTAGAACCCTTGTTCTGCAGGTTTACAGTACATCGGCACGTCTACACCTGATTGGCTTGTTTGGATCATTTTTAGTGGACAATCCCGTCAGCGCATCAAATCAACTCAAGCATTCACTCAAAATCACGGAGCTCTCTCTCTTCACTGTTTCTTTCAGCGTTCTCGTTTCTCCAAGCGACAACACGCGCTGCTGCGCATCTTCCCCATCTCGTCTTTCAATATTGACATCATCAGGAACCAGGACGAGACCAACATTGAAAGCAACAACCACCAGCGACACCAAAACGAACCTACCTACCTACTTTCTACCTTGTAGTTTCCACCCCCGCTGGCCGCATGTCGGTTATCCGTTTAAGCTTCTGACGAACTATCGATAGATTCATTTTTTTCTGCGCTTTGTTACTACCTACTACTTTACTCATTGCCTTGCTGCGCTTGAATGCCTACTCACCTTACATTTAGTTCGTTTACTATACACGGTGTCGCGGATTTTATTCGTAGTCTAGCCTATTGTATCTTCTCTGTAAGCCTAGGGCTCGCCTTAGGCTTACCAGCTTCCAGGTTTCGTCATGGCGACTTCTCAGCTTTCAGTCCCCGATCAGATTCGCCAACTCGAAGATGCGCGCAAGCTCGTTCTAGGCGATGTTTCCTACTACCCCCAAGTCATCCAAGCGACACTTCCTATCATGGGCCCTTCCGCACAAGTAGAGTTTCGAAGATGGGGGACCGATTTCCTCTCCGAAGCCTTTGCATCCCCGGCCGTCGCGCTCGGCCAGAAAGAGACGTTGTCCCTTCTCGTCTTGGAGACCTTGAAGCACTTGGTGGAGGACCCCAATCAGGATCCCCTGGTGTTGAGGAACACTATTCAAGCGGCTGCCAGTATATACCCGCTCGCTCTGAGATGGATGTAGGTTCCGCCCCGATTGGCATCGTAGACTCTTCGTAGAACCTGGCTGCGCTCTCTGTGACTTTTGCGCGCAGTCGCATGCTGTCCCTTCCTCCCTCTGTTCCGCCAGATTTACCCCCCCGAAGAGTGATTCCCCCCATTGCCTTGGAAGCCCCAGGTGCTGATACTCCGTACTTCGCTAGAATCAACAACTCATATGATGCGACTACCTGGGCGTGTATGACGGCCATTAAGACGAGAATACTTCAGATATGGGATACTGCTCCTCTGACGATACGAATATGCTGCGTAAAATTCGCCCAGCGAGTCGTGCTCGCGCAGACGGCGAGCGTCAACCCGGAACCGAGAGTATGCGTCTACCATGTCATTCCCTCTGATGCGAGGCTGACCGTTCTTACAGCGCGGCGACCCGCTCGACATCTCCCTCGCCATGGTTCCTTCGAATCACCCAGTGCTACAAGGTCCCGCCCTAGAAGCCGAAGCGTTTGGTCTGTTGGATAGGATGCTGGGTGTTTTGCAAGAGAGCAGCAGGTAGTACATCGGTGTCTCGTGCGCGGAGATCTACGCTCAACTGACCATGTTACCATTAGCGATGCCCTGATCGTTGATGCGACGCTCAACACTCTGTCTATTCTCGTGCGAGCAAGGCCTTCGACTTCGAGCCGTATCCTGAACGCCGTTCTCAGCTTCAACCCCTTCAAGCTCGCACATGCGCACATGACACCGAAGACGAGGGTGTTGATCAAGTCAATGGAGAAGACGACGCGGATGCTACTCATACACCTGTCGAAACGGTAAGCACAACCTTGAAAAGACATTCGGTTACACACTCTAAGTCGTTGTAGGGATCCCCACAATCCGCAAGTAGGCCGTATACAGCAGCACGTCGAGCGGTTGATGCGGTCGCGCGCCGAAGTTCTCGACGGCGCGAGCCGGAAGCGGGCACTCGCCGAGCAAGAGAGTGCTTCCGAGACGAAACGCCAAAGGACTGCGGCAATATCGGCCCAACCCCAACTACAGATCACGCCGCTAACACCAGGCCCACATACTCTGGCCGAGGTATTCACCCTGACTCAGAACGAAGGTCTGAAGAACTTCAACGTGGGCGCCGTCGTTCCGGCATCCCTGGCCGCGAAGATTAGTGTTACTACCATTGCACGGCTAGATGCTGGAATTCTAGAACAAGCGATTAATGTACGTCCTCCCCGATTCCCTGGCCGATTGGACTTGAATCTCACGCTTATTTAGGCCGTGCGAGATCGTTTCACTCTCCTCCATGAGGCTGCACAAACGCCAATCAACCCGGCGACAGCCCCGCTGGACGTGGAAGAGGATGATGATGATTACGAACCAGACCTCTACGCAACCGAAGACACCGAGCAAATTCTGAATAAGCTGGATTCATCTCCGTCAGATACGGGGGGTGAACTTCAGAAGCCAGAATTGGGTTCCCTTGCGTTACCAACATTCCGATTGCCTCCACCGCCTACTCTTAACCCGGAGCAAGCTGTGAAGGTAGGGCAGGGTGCCGTTACGCGCGTCTTTGGTACGATGAGAACGCTCGAAGATCCTGCGGTGAAGAAGCCAAAGGCCGGCATTAACCGACTGGCTGCGAGCTCTTATGATCGAGATTCATGGATAACTATTATTACCCGTCTAGCGACGCGGGCAAACGCAGGGCTAGAAGATATCTCCGTGAAGGAAGAGGACGGCCAGGTGTCGTTGCCAGATGCGGCCCTCAGTAACTCCATACGTGAGATGCTGTATGCCTACGTACTCGAGGATTTTCGTAAACGCATCGAGGTTGCCGTCTCCTGGTTAAGCGAGGAGTGGTACAACGACAGAGTGCAACAGCGGTCGGTAGCCGCCGCAAGCGCGCTGCGCGATATCCCAGTACACTACGAGAAGTGGGCTCTACGCCTGCTCGACGGCTTCTTCCCGTACCTCCATTCACAGGATAAGGTCCTCACCAGGTTCCTCGGCGAACTCCCGGAGCTGAACGCCGCCATCCTCTCGCGGGTCAAGAATTTGTGCCGAGATCCGAGTCTCGTCGGCCTAGCACTCACGAGCCTGTACTACCTCGTGATGATGCGGCCGCCGGTGAGGGACCTGGCCCTGGACACCGTGCAGGACATCTGGACGGACTACGAGGAGTCTAGGCCCGTGGCCGCGAAGTACCTGCAACGGTGGCGTCCCGGATTCCTGGAAGCTCAACAACAACAACAACAGCAGCACCAGCGGCAAGGGGATGGAGCCGGCAATGGGACACTAGTAGATGCTGCGGTTGCTACATGATTCTCGCAGCGAAAGGGGGGATCGCGGTCGCTTTTCAGCGACATCGAATCTAGGGTACATCGGGGAAAGAAGGGGAGGAACGAACACGAAATGTATTTTACGTATGTAATACCCCACAGCGTATGAGGCTTTTTCTTTCTTCCGGCCGGCGGGTTTCAGGCGGGGCGCCCGACTGCTCGGGCGGCGGGCTTCCAAGAGCAATATACATTACCGCAAGGGAATAACCATGGCGGGGCGGGTCCGGGTGTTCTACTGGCTTCTTAGGTATCTCTACCGCTCCGCTTATTTACTACACAGTTGGGATGGCCGGAACACGAGTTGGCTTCTCGTGCTTTCCTACGACTCCGGTCATGCTGACATACAATTCCACGATATATACCTAGCTCTAGTCAGACTGCATAGGTAGGCTTGGCTAGGACTAGACGCGAATGAATATAGCGACTGCTGCTGCTGCGCGTGACATAAGCGTTTGGTGTGCTGCTTGCCCTCGACGGAACATGCGTTCTGAATTTGATTCGAGCGAGATCTCGTTGACGCCTTATCCCTCGACCCTTCGTGGTCGTGATGGAGACACGTCCTACCCGCCAATCCCATCCTGTGCCATACGCCGCTGTATTTGCCGCATGACAAGCATCGACATTGGGGAGCAGACCGCGAACCCAGCTGAGATAGCTATCAGCGAAGACGGGATTCGCCACCTGGCGGAGATATGGTCTCTGGGCCTTGCTAAGTGTCGATGTGACTACTTAGATATCGTCTCTGATAACCACGGAGGTACCTGGGCATGAGCGATTCCGGGGCCAGTTGTCGTAGAGCACTGGCCGGATAAGTAAAGCTGGCAAGAGTCGCACGCCGCGATAGCGAGAAAATAACGAGTCCATGGACCAGAACATCCCTCGGGATCTCGTGGGCTACGCTGCGTGTTAGTTATAAAGCTTACCTAGCGATCACGCGCACTTTCGATGGTACCGGTCCGGTTGTTAACAGGCCAATGCCGACGTCCCCCATACTGGTACTACCGCCTCGGCTGCGGAATGCTCGTCGCTGTTTTACGCGAGAGTAACCGCAGCATCACTGCGCGACGTCGATGCTTCACCATACTACCGAAGAAGAGACAATATTTGAAGAGTATTACAGTTCCCGGAAGACTATAACAAGGTCCTCCGTGGATGTGGTAGCGCAGATACCGAACCTCCGAGATGCCATAGCGCTGTCTACTGCCCTCACTTCTAAGTACCTTATCTCACAGCGGGGATGCCAGAGGTAGACACGGAGCTACGCGAGTCAGCTGTATCCGGAATAGGACCTCGGCTTGCGATACGGCATGGCAGCAAGACCGTAGAGCATTCCCCACGAATGGGAAGTTAAGTAGTAGAGATAGGCGCGCCCCGAGACAGGGTGGTGCAGCTATAGCTCTAGCTTGGCTGCTTTGTTGTGTATCTACCTACCCAGCCTATTGCCTATCTGGTTCTATCGTAGGGGAAGAAGAGATAGAGCAGGACCGGTACTGTTATAGTGCATCACAGTTTCCAGTGGCCAGTCTCGACGAAGAAGTATAACACTGCTATTCCCAGCCGCATCAACTCGCCTTATCAGCGGAGAACCCCTGCGGAGCCCTTGCTTATATGTACGGTATCAGTAGCTGGAATTTTAAGCCGGAAGAAGGGGGCCGCACCAATTTTCTGGGCGCCGAGAACCCCGGCAGATGGGCTATCTTGCCGGGAAGTCCACTTACCGCATCCAGAAGGCTATGGGACGACCCACCGCCCAGCTCCAGGGGTCTCGCTATCTCTTGGCTCCTCTCGACCTCCGCGTCCATCTCTGGTTTGGGTTCGGGATCGCCATAGCTCCCCTACATTACCTAGTTGAACGGCACACATGTACAGACAAAGAACGAATGGGAGACCGATCGCACTGGTCTCAGATGGGGAAAACCCCCGGACCGATTGCTACCGCGATCTAAGTACCATGGTCCTTTATCTGCGTGGAAGGATGGGTGTAACCATGCTTATGGACAGGGCTGCAGGCCAGTGTCGCGGCGGAGAGGGGATGGGGAGATGGACATAACCAGAATATGACGTCCTCCCGCCCACCCCCTACGGCTGCCCTGGAGTTCCAGAACTCAAATTCTCTTCCATCGTTCCTTCGCGTAGATCCGCCAGGAAGTCTTCCGAGACTTCGACAGAAGTATAGCTGCCTTATCGAGGATAGCTATCGGTTTCATAACCACAAGACACTTGCGCTCTGCCCAAGGACTACCACCGCGTCTCGAACCCAGTCCTTCGAGTGCCTGTTGTTGACGTCTCGGCTGGGCCAGACCTGGTCCTGTTGCTTTGGCGGAGGGAGGTCTCGTCGACTCAATCCGGCCGAAGATTGAACCATAAACTGGTCAACCGGGCCACCTCGTACACGTCGAACCGGTAAGCCTGTCTAGATGAGCGAGACTGAGATCCTACCAGTCACTGAGTGGCCGGAATGGCACTCGTATCCGAACGGTGGGGACCCCATCACGCAGGACCTCAATGCACCGTATGACAAGGGCGACCTGTGTTGGATGTTGGTTAGCACCATCCTGTGCTGGCAGATCACTCCCGTACGTTGTCCTTGAACTCTTCGACTCGTAGGCCACAGGTCTCCCGATAGATGGTCCAAGACGCTCCATCCGGGATCTAAATTCGGATGGCTGACATCGAAAGGATGAGGCGCAGGCTATCGGCTTTCTCTATGCGGGGATGCATCGCCGCAAGGCAGCATTGACCATGGTTTTCCAGTCGCTATTCTGTGCTTCCGCGTGCGGCATCCAGTTCTGGATCTACGGGTACTCCCTGTATCAATCCCGGACGACCAACCCCATGCTGGGCGACCTGTCGCTGGCGGGGCTACACAACGTGCTGGCGTCCCCTTCCCTAGCCAACAGCGACATTCCCGACATACTGTACGCGGCTTTTGGGATGACTTTCGTCACCGCCACGGCGATGATCTTGGCCGGAGCTATGCTCGAGCGGGGGAGGCTGTGGCCGAGCATGCTGTTTCTCTTATGCTGGACCACCTTCGTATATTACGTGTAAGTCGATTTCCCCCATTTCGATGCCCCTTCGGCTCTTGTCGTACCGGTTTTCCTGTCGATTCAAGTTTGCGTTGAGATGGCAATATTGACGGCACGTCCGGCATAGTCTCGCCTACTTCGAATGGAACCCCAACGGCTGGCTGTATAAGCTGGGCGTATACGATTTCGCGGGGTCGGGACCCGTGCACATCGCCTCCGGGTTCGGGGCGCTGGCCTGGTCGCTGATGCTGGGCCCGCGCGTCACGGAGAACACGGTGGGCGAGCGCAGGCGCGCCATCCACTTCAAGCCGCACAACCCGTTCCTCGTGGGCTTCGGCACCGTCTTCATCTGGTTCGGCTGGTTCGCGTTCAACGGGGCGTCGACGGCGAACCTGTCGCTGCGCAGCGTCTACGTCGTGGTCAACACGAACCTCGCGGCGTCCGGAGGCGGCGTCGGCTGGACGCTGCTCGAGTACGCGCACAGCGGCAAGTTCTCGATCCTCGGCTTCTGCTCCGGCATCATCAGCGGACTCGTCGGCATCACGCCCGCCGCCGGGTACGTCCCCGTCTACGTCGCCGCGCCCGTCGGCCTCCTCACCTCCGTCGCCTGCCACTACGCCGCCCGCTTCAAGCACCTCGTCTCCGTCGACGAGGGGCTCGACATCTTCGCCATCCACGGCGTCGGCGGCGTCGTCGGCGACGTCCTCACGGGCTTCTTCGCCGCCAACTGGGTGCCGGCGCTCGACGGCGTCAGCGGGGGTACCTATAAGGGGGGCTGGTGGAATCGGAATTGGCGGCAGATGGGGTACCAGCGTGGGTAACTTCTGGAGCTCTCTCTTCCCCCACATTTCGTAGCTCGAGTGCACAATTTCCGAATGGGGGACTTTTAGGAGTCTACAGTGCACCACCACCAAATATACCTTACAACTCCCGGCTGCGCGCCTAAACTATGGAACGAACGATTGCTGACTCGGGATGCTCCAGTGGCGGCGGCGCTGACCTGCGCGGCCTGGTCGTTCGCGGTCTCGTGCATCCTGCTCTTCGTCATCGACCGGATCCCCGGCCTGCGCCTGCGCGTCGCCGAGGAGGACGAGACCAGGGGCCTCGACCTCAAGTACCTGCACGACGCGGACGCGGACGCCGAGGCCGGGGCGGCGATGGATTTCGGCCGCTTCGGCACGCGCTCGCCACTCGACGGCGTCCCCTTCGAGGACAGCGACCGCGGCGGCTCGGGCGGTGGCGTCGTCGCCGTCGCCGTCGCGGGGAATTTCACAGCGGCGAAGATGGATTAGGGAACCGTCGTTCCGTACATGTCTTCTTCGGTTCGGTCCTTGTCGGTAGATGTGGTCCCGTGTGCGTGACTAGGTAGTTATGTTGCTGGAATCATTGATAAGGGACGTTGTGACTGTCGGTTATTGATAGAGCAAGCGATTTTGATGATGGTGAGATTTTCGGATAGGCAGGATATATAATATCTACTACACCTTGTATCATGTGGTCTCACAGGATATATTTGAGTTTTAGCGGCCGTTCGCCGTATGTCCTCCCTTTCCCCGTAGAGTCCTGAGGTGACAGTTTCAAAGTTGCCGACGTCCCCGATCGCAACATCTCAAGATCTATTTTTAGGATCTGTACGGCGTGAAGGTCCTTACGTATACCGCGCGAGCTTTCTAAGTTTAGGCGTGGAGCTACCCGTTAGTCAGGGGTAAGGATCCGGCATAGCCAATCAATCTGACGTCAGGGAATTCTCCCAAGTCTAGATGTGGATCGACATAACGTTAATAAAACGTAACTATCTAAAACGTAGCAAGGCAGGCTCAAGTATATGAGTAAAACTCTAGGACTCCTACTACGGCACTGTTAAGATTGCTCTTGATTTTTATTTACTGTTCTTTCGAAATTCTTTTTTGTTAATTTATTAATAACTTACCTTTATTTAACTAAAAAATTTGTTATAAATGTGGCGGGTTGTTTTGAGTAAAACGACTAAAAGAGTGCCTTCTTTAGAAATACAGGCTCTTGGAAGCTATTGTACTCTTGCCCTGACTGTACATTCCTCCATGTTCAACCTTGAGACTCGACGAAGCTCAGTCGTCAACTGTGGAGTGACGTCCACGTTGAGCTCCTTCACCTCGCATGTCCATTTCCATTGCTTGTTTACCCTCTCGCGGACGTATATGCGGACCTCCACTCTGGCTTTCTCGCGCACGGTAGGATCCGAATGCACTATGACCTTGTTTGCCCGCGACGAGGCTGGCACGATGGGGAGGGAGGGCGTCACGGCCTCATCCTTGACCTCCGAAGCGCCGACGATACTAGCTGTGAGTTCGTGATCATGAAAAGTGTCGCCTTCCTCTAGTTTCATGACGCGCCTGGCGACGGCGGCTGCAATTCTGCCATCCCATGGTCCCTCTATATGTGGGGCCTTTGCAAGAAGGTCGACAGCCATCCTGCGCAGGTTGGGCTCGCGACACTTCAAGGCTGTGAAATAGAGAGGCGGGATAAATCCCATGTCGGTCGTGAAACTGAACTTGGAAGGGGTGTCTCTGAAAGCAACTGCTGCCCTGTTCCAAAGCCCCCAAACCTGATAAAGTAAAGATGCAAAGCTCGCAGTGTGTTTATCGTAGACTGTCTCGTCTCTGCCACGGAGACAAGTCGCGGCCATGATCTTTGTCATGGTGTGGTATGTGCGCAGCACATCTAGGCCTATGGATATCCGAGTGCTCCCTGTTGCGTTTACAGTCTGTAGACTGGATTCGAAGGCAAGCATCCACTTCTCCAGCGCGGCCTCGATCCGTTTGTGCATCCTGCGCATGTTGCTTGGAAATTTGAGCTGGCCGGTGACATGTTTGTCCGCCTGTGATGACAGAGACAATACTCCATTGATGAGAAGATCCAGCCACTGGCGAGCTTCACCAAGCCTATCGAAGCTCAGGGGTACATGGTAACTGGAGGAGCCATGGTTCCGAGCGTCATGGCCGAGCTGATAGAGAAATTCTGAACCTTGACCAAAGACTGCAAATTGCACGTTCATTCGGGTGAAAGCCTCGACCACTGAGTCGTCCACAGACCGAAGGCTCCTAGATAGTCTGATGATTTTCTTTTGGGATCCGCCACTCGATGGGTTTCCAGCTTGACTTGGCAGTTCCCTCAAGAGTCGGAGTCCATTGTGGAGATGACTCTCTCCCGTACTCCGCGAACCTCGCAAGAATTCAAGAGAAGTGAATAGTATGCAGGTAATGAGCGTTACACGAAGTGCATAGGTGTCCTGGCGTTTTAAGTGCTCCCCCAGCCCCCCAATGGCTCGATTGTAAGCCGTCAAGGTTAATGCCTCGTTGCCCAGTTGCCCAGCAGCGAGGGCTATTGTAGATTGCAGTACCGCTGTCTCCTGGACGCTCGCTTGGAGCACGAGTTTCTCCCAGAACTCGGATTCAAATACCCCTGGCAGCTTGTTGGCCATGTATGACTGGAAGTGGTTGAATGCTTCCTTTTCTTGCCGGCTTGAAGCACCGGGCAAGAGGGACATATCGTGGATTGGCGAGCCGTGTCTGATATTGACAGACACTGATGGTCCTCTGTTGCCTGGGTTTACAACACTGCCACCTCCCCAGACTCCGTACCCACCACACGTGCGGCCAGTAGATGTGCACCTTCGGCACGCCGGTTTGCTTTCATCGCACTTGACGCGCCTTCCCCTATGAGTTTCGGTGCACGAGTCAGCAATGGAAGGCTCCCTTGTAACAAACATTCACCTTATTACATACCTACATGTGGCACATCCAGTCTTGGCTCTAACTCGGGAAGCCGGAGCAGCTACCGGACCAGTCCGTCCCATAGCTAAGGGCAACAAGACAACTTCAGTGGGCGATCGGGGTGACGCCTGTCGGAAGTCAACTAGCACTCGGCTGGTACGGGTCGTGATTGGTGTTTCCGGCCTTTCAAGTGTTCGAGTTGCAATGAGATGGTAAAGTTCCTGCTGATAAATAGCGGTTGATTCCACTTAAATCCACGCCTGCTGAATAAGCCTGATTTTCTTGAGCCAGAGTCGCCAAGCACAGCATCTGACCAATGAGATGTGACGATTGCCGAGCAGAAGCTTCGACGTAAGTCTGAGTTATTATACCTTCTGCTTTGAACTTGCTATAGCGAATTGTATAAGTAGTCCAGAATCAACCGCTCTGTCCATGGTTCCTTGGGACAAGTCTTAGTACTCTCAAATATCCAACGACGTCTTTGCTCAAAACCCCAACACAAGATCTTATCCTTCCATAAAATGGCTTCATCAAAGCTTGTTTGGCTCATAACCGGCGCAAACTCTGGCTTTGGCCTGTTCCTTGCACGACTTGCCTTGTCCAAGGGGCACACCGTCATCGCAACCGCTCGAGACCTGAACAAGTTCCCAGAAGACCTTCTGCGCAACCCCAACGCCGACCTTGTTGAAGTGCAGATCACTGCATCTGGGGCAGAAATCTCCCAGGTGGTCGATTCAGCCATCTCGAAACATGGTCGCATCGATATTCTCGTCAACAACGCCGGTTTTGGCCACCTGGGGGCGGTCGAAGAGGTGACCGAGGAAGAAGCGCGGTACCAATTCGATGTCAACTTCTTCGGCGTCTTCAACTTCACCAAGGCTGTCATCCCACACATGCGCACGCAAAAGTCCGGCGTTATTGTTCAGATCTCTAGCGGCGTTGGAATTCTTGGTAGCCCCGGTGGTTCCATTTACACGGCGTCCAAGCAAGCGGTCGAAGGCATGAGTGAAGCTATGGCTGCCGAGCTCAAACCATTCGGCGTTCGAGTCCACATCGTCGAGCCTGGTATTTTCCGCACTGAATTCCTCGGGCCAGTAGCTCGAGGGCAGAATCTATCGCAGAGCAAGGAGGGTTACCAGGATATGGGCGCCATGCTGAGGGGATTACATGGAAACCAGCCTGGTGATCCTGCGAAAGGAGTACTGCGAATATTTGAAGTGGTAACAGGATCGGGAATGGGAGTTGGACTGGAAAATGAGCTGAGGATTCCGCTGGGTCCGGATGCGTTCGGCATGCTGGAGACAAAAATGGCCATGTTCAACGAAACATGCACGAAACTGAAAGAGGTGGCATTCAGTACTGACTTTCCTTAAGTCGGACCCCCCGCTCACGCTCCACCTGTCAGATATAGGGGATATCAGTTGTGTTGTTCTATTAGGCTTATTACGTATGCTTTTCGCACGCGTACAGCTTTTATGTAGCCCAGCAACGGAACATATATCTGCCGATTAAAAGGTGGCTTTTCCTCATCTAGTATATCATAGCACACTTAATTAACTAACTTACTTCTATAACGTCTTAAAGCATTTATAGCGTTAATTACCGCATTTTTTTATATTTTAAGGTTATAGCCTTTTAATTTACTCTTATTCCGGTATTTAAACTTTTTTAATTAATTAAATTATATTTTAAAATTACTTATAAAGTATTTTTCCGTTTTTTAAAACGTATATAATATTTATTAACATATTATTATAAATAACGTATTATATAAGCTCGCAAGTTAAATAAGCTTGTAAGTCGTTTTTTTAGCACCTTTTAACAATAAATTCGAATTAATTAATTATAACATATTAAATCAATTAAAATTAATCGGATTTTTCTTTATTAAACGTTTTTATAACTTCTTTATAAGTACGCGTATTATATCCGGGCTTGCCGTAAACGTTATATTTCCGTTTTTTCGTTTTAACTTTTTTACGACGATTATTTTCAGCCGATATTAACTGCATTTTTTTATTAATTTTTTTTTCGGTTAAAAAAGCTTATCCCTTTTATATAATGAATATCCTTTTTAAAAAAACGTTTATTTTTAGTCCTTCGACGTTTGTTTAAAATATAATTCGTTTTACGTAATTAGGTAACTTTTTCTTTAAAAAAAAAACAACTTCGTATAAAAATAACAAATTACTTTTTATTAAAAGACTTGCCAATTTAACGATTTTTATCGGCAAACTACCCTAGTAATTTTTAATCCCTTTTTATAAATAATATCTTTATCTTATCGCTTCTTTAATATTTCTAAAGGTTTTTGCAGGTAAAGAATAAATAAAACCGGCAAAGGTCAACGGGAAAACGGTTAACATAAATACAACTAGAAAAATTTCAAACTTAAAAAAAACGGTATTAAAATCGAATAAAACGAGGCCAGCTTTTACAAATCCGGATTTAATATTATCGGACGTTATAATAACTTTAAACGTATTATTATTACAACTTAACGGAGGGGGAATCTCGGAAACGGTCCTAGCGGGCCGAAACAGAACCTAAGTAGGTTAAGTTACGTAATCGGATATGCTTAGTAAGGATAAAACTAAGTATCGCTAAATATAATTAAGCATTTTATCATTGCTTAATAATAATCAAATTAAATAATATTAAGTTATAGTAAATAAAGGAAAATATATACGTTCGTTATTTCTATAACTTAAATAATATTAATTTGTAATATAACTTAGTTATTTAAAATATTTTTAGTATTATTAAACGTAATTAAGCCATTTTTATTATTCGGATTTTTATAATATAACTGCTAATATAAACCGTACGATTTGGTTTAATAGTTAGTTAATTAACTTAGCCGTTATACGTTATAAGCTTTTATTTAATAATAATGTTAGATTTTAAGTAATTATCCGAATTATTAATATAGCCCTTAATATTAAAGAAACTACCGTTAATCAGTAATTTTAAAATAAGCTTAAAAAACTAAAAACGGAAGTTCTACGATTTAAAAAATCGACTAAAAAGGATTTTAGCATTTTAAAGATTAAGGTTAAAAAACCTTAACTTTATGATAAAAAGATTAATATTTAGAGTTTCTTTACCTAAGTACGAGTATATTTACGGTTTTTAGCTTTCGACGATTTTAAAAATAAGATCTTTGCCGTTACGGTATTTTTTACGGGGAATACGTTCGATTAGTTTAAATTAATTATAAAAGATTATTTGGAGAACGCGGAGAACGATATGGAAATATTTATTAAGGAACTTTTCGTTAATTATTCTAATTTCGAGAAAAAATTAAAGGCTAATTTCGATAATTTTAATAAAAAACGTATTACCGTATAAAAAATTTTATAATTACGATAAAAAAAATTAACGGTTAAATATGTAATAGAATTCCGAAACTTAATAGTTAAGGTAAAATAAATAAACGAAAAGGATAATATTTTAATTAATATATTTTATAAAAGATTAAAGAATAATATTAAGGATAAGGTAATTAAATTTAAATAATTAATTTTCTTAAGCAAATATATTACGGAAACGGTAAAAATTGATAATTAATAGTTCGAAAAACGATAGGAAAAAAAGGGTTAGTATATTTTATAATATAAGTTTAATAAGTTTAATTAAGGAAATGAACGTATTATATTTTTTATTTTTTACGGGACTTAATTAGGCCTTATAGAAATCGGAATAGTCCAGTAGCGAAGTTAATTTTAGTTTAAATATTATAATTGTAGTAAGATAGGATATAAAGCTTTCTAGTATAAGGTACTTAAACGATCTCGATAAAATAATTGGAATCCCGTATTCGAAAAATAATAATTAAACGATAAAAAAAATAACAAAAAGTTAATTAATATGGTCCGACCACGATATACGGTAGCGTAATAGCATAAGGACCATTTAAGATAGAAGGCCCTTATTAAAAAAAAATTACTTAGCTAGTTTTAATAAGGGAAATAGTAATAGGAATAGAATTAACTGGCTTTGCAGAAGTGGTTATAAAAGCATTATAAATAGAAAAAAGACCTTTATTTAAAAAAGCTAAAACGATATACGAAGATTTACGCTGTTTATTATAACAGACCTAAATACCAGTTTTATTAAGAATAGAAAGAAATAATTTATTAGTGTATAACTCGAATGTATTAAAAAGGGTTTAATTTTAACCGATAAAAAAAATTAACAAAAATGATTAATAATAGTACCGGCATTTACGGTTATTCGCGGAGAAGGATGAGATTGACCTCCTGGTAGCCTTAAGGAGTTGGCCACCCGGAAAGTTCTGTTTATAAGAAGACCCTTTTTATTATTTCGGATGATATAATTACCAAACGGAAAAGGAGCTAATTTAGAGAATGGTGGAGAAATACTGTTAACGAGCTATTACCGATTTAGGTATTTAATTAGCTTTTATTACAGATCCAGAAAACAGAAAAGTAATTAAAAAAAAATTAAGAACTTTATTAAGGAAGGTTAATGGGATTCGGAAAACGAAAAAAAATATAATAACTAATAGGAAAACGATAGTTCGTAAACGGTATTACCAAACGAAAAGGCGATTAAAACCTTTACGAAGTAAATTTACGAATAACCGAATATACGATAATAACTTAAATAATTGCAAAAATAAGTGGCATAAATAGAAAAGATTTTAAAAGAATTTCGAATATAAAATAATTAGGACGAAAAGATATTACAAAATTTTTTACGGATTTTAAAAAAACAACGTTACCTATAAAAAAACCGCAGGTAAACAAAGGGAAAGAAATTAAATTACAATACTTTAAAAGGGTTTTAAATGCTATAATCGGAGTTACAGGCGATAATGCTATTATTATATAAGTACGAATTAAAAAAAACTGGTATACTGTAATAATAAATTACAAAGTAATAATTGCCAACTATATTAATCCGGAGGTAATAAATCAGTTAAAATTACTATGGAAGGAAAAAAGTTACCTTTACGAAATCGAAAATACCGAAAGTTAAAGATTTACCTATAACGATAAATAGGTTAAACGCGAAATTAATTATTTTAAGACCTTTATTAAAGGTAAAAGACAGATTATTAATTTTAATATTATCTTATTAAACGGGTACGATATAATCCTAGAAAAGCTATAGTTACGCTAGTATAACCCCTTAATTAATTAAAAAACTAATTAGGTAAATTTTCGTTTACTTCCTAACGTAAGAAAAGAAGAAGATTTAAGATTTTAATATTCGATCGATAAGAATAATAAATGCAAATATAAGAATACGATAAAAACTTTATTACTTAAAGCAATAAAATATATTTAAAATAAAAAATATAACAAAAAGATATAACGCGTTATTATAAATTTTAAAGCACGATTTCGGTAAATAAACGACGATTTATAAGTACAACTCGAAAAACCATTAAAATAAATAACGAAAATACTATTATAATATTATAAGTACGAGAAACTTTTTCGAAAAAAGTTTAATACGAAATTATTATAATATAACAAATAAGATTATAAAATAGTTTTTAAAAACGGTAAAATAATTACCTTTTATCCTATTTACAACCTAAATAAAGTAAAACTATACGTTTTTCGCGATTACTTAAAAAATAAACTATAAAAAAGATATATATAACGTTTTAAATCGTTAGTAAAATACCTAATATTTTTCGTTTTACGAAAAAATAAAAAATTACGATTTGTTATTAATTACTAATAACTTAACGATATTATTACTAAAAACAAAATATTATTACCCCTAATTACCGAAATTAAGAATCAACTTCGGGATATTAAACGTAAGACTACTACATTGCCGCGGCAAGCACAATATGCCCTCGTTTTAACAGCGTTAGCCGTACGTTCTAGACTAGGGTGCTTCCCCGCCCTCCCCCCACCCTCCCCCGACCCTCCCCCGCGGGTTAGCCAGGTGGCGGTAGTGTTCCGGCAGGTGTTGCTAAAACCTTCCTATTTGGGATATGCCAAGATCCAAATATAGTAATCGGCTTTAAAAAAAACAAATTTTCGATATAATAACCCTTGTTTATTCCGTTCGTAAGTTTACTACGTTAAAACGAAGGTATAATTTATAACTTTAAACTTAAAAAAAAAGATATAACTAAATTCGAATTAAACCAGAAAATAAATAAAAAATAACCTTTAAAATAAAATACAAATTATTCGAATATTTTATTATACTTTTCGAATTTATAAATATACTAACAACTTTTTAATAAATAGTTAATTACGTATTCCGAAAGTACTTTAACATTTTTATTATATATTACCTTAATAACATCCTTATTTATTCGAAAACAGAAAAAGAATATATAAGATACGTTTATAAGGTTTTATAAGTTTTATAAAGGCTTAATAGCTTAGTAATTACGAACCTAGGTATCTTTTTTAATTACGACAAGCTTAAGCACCCTATTACGGTTAGGCGCAAAAAACAATTAGTTCAAATCCAGCTTAGGCCGCCGCTTCTTTAAATAACGCCAGCCTAAAAAAGCTAAACCATAGGGCTTCGGCTCCGCCACCGTGTCGGCGACAATTAAAATAGTTAGGGGCTTTGGGAACCAATCAAATCAAACGTATACGTAACCATTTATTTATCACCGTATTAGAAAACTCCCATTAATCGGGTTTTTTATCCGGCCTTTTAAAAGGTACGGTTTTTGGAAATACTCTCCGGTCGCGCTTATAAGAACCAATATATATGTATATAGTGTATGGATCAGCTACACAGCTAAATACCTAATAATACATATTCTCATAAGTTTTATAAAATACTAACTTTTTAATTAACGCAGAAAAAAGTATTTTCTACGTTTAAGAAATCGAATACTTAAAATATATTATTACTTTAGGATATATTAAGATAGACCTTAAAAAAATCTCTGTAATTAAGAACTGGAAAATACTTATTAATATTATAAAGATATAAGCGTTTTTTAAATTCGCTAATTATTACTAATAATTTATACGATATTTCAATAAAACCGTAATACCGTTAACGGAAATTATTAAAAAAGATCGACGCTTTATATAAACCCTAGTTATAAAAAAAGCTTTTTAATAACTTAAAGATGCCTTTATTAATAAACCTGTCTTAATAATATATAACTTAAATAAACCGGTAAAATTCGAAACCGACGCTTTAAACTTTACTTTAAAAGTAATAATTTACTAACGAAATAATAAAAAAAGGTTACACCCTATTACCTTTTACTTTTACAAACTATACAGTACTAAACTAAACTACCTTATTTATAATAAGAAATTCTTAACTATTATTAAAATATTTAAGGAATTTAAGCATTATCTTTAAAAAAAATCAACATTAAATAAAGGTATATACAAACTATAAAAACATCTCTTATTTTATAACTACCAAAAAACTAATAAAACAACAATTACGTTACGCAAAATACCTTTCGGAATTCGATTACGTTATTATTTATCGTAAAAAATTAAAAAACGGCAAAGCAAATACCCTTAACAAACGACCAAATCTAAAAAATCTTAAGGTAAAAATACAACAAACTATATTCAACTAAACGCCAGAAAAACATCTACAACAACGACATATTAACACCATCAAAATATCTGTACCAGATATACATAAGGAAATATAACAATATTATAACAACCTACCTAAAAATCAAGAAACAGATAAAATCCATATACCAAAAAAACACCAAGAAAATTTAATACAAAAAATACATAAACATTAATTACATAAATATCCAAGGATCCATAAAACCTTAAAACGCTTATAATAAATATATTATTTCCTTAAAATAAAATCAATTATATAAAAAATCATATAACAATATAACATCTACGCCAAAACGAAAACTAAACGACACAAACCATACGGAAAACTACAACCATTACCAGTCACCGAACGACCATAAAATTTAATTACATTTAACTTTATTACAAAACTTCTATTATTAAAAAACTCAGCTACGGACATATACTATAACAGCATCTTTATAATCGTTAATCGACTTATAAAATTTTCTTATTTTTTATCTTATAATAAAAATATAAACACCGAATAAATAATATACATTTTCTTTCGACATATATACAATATATACGGATTACCAGCAAAAATTATTTCGGATAAAAATATAACTTTTATTTTAAAATTTTAGGAAAATTTAATAATATAATTCGGCTTAAACCATAAATTATCTAACGCCTTTAAACCGTAAACGGATAAATAAATAAAAAAAACCAACTAAATGCTAAAAATATACTTACGATACTACATTAACTATAAATAAAATAACTAGGTTAAAAAATTACCTATCATATAATTAACTTACAATATTAACTACTATAACAGCATTAAAACAATTCTAATAACTGTTAATTTTAATTTTACCTTAAAAATTTACAAAAAAATACGAAAAAAAGAATTAATTAATATCAAAACAATCCTTACCTTAAAATAACTTAAGCAGTTACATTAAAAAATAAAAACAAAACTTAAATTCGTACGTAATTAAATAAATAAATATTATAACCAAAAGAAATCGAAAAAATTAACCTTTTCAAAAGGAGAAATAATTTATTTAACCATCAAAAACATTAAAACCAAACGTCTAAACCAAAAACTCAAATTCAAATACATTAAACCATACAAAATTACCAAAAAAATCTTAAAAAATAACTATTAATTAAAATTACCACCTAAAATCAAACTCTATCCAATTTTCTATATTTCCTTACTTAAGTTAACGACAGGTACTATTAAAATTAACACCGGATACGAAAAAAAGGTAAAAAAAAACACACTAATTTATAAAACAAAGAAAATTTTTAATACACGAAAAAAAAAGAACTTACCCAATACTTAATCAAATAAAAAAATTACCCAAACTCCGAAAACACCTAAAAACCCGCAAAAAACCTTATTAACGCCCAACGCCTATTAAAAAACTTTTACCAACAACGCCGGAACCGTCAAGGTTAAAAACGTTCTAATCCACGTTATTAAAGAACGGTCAGTTAATCATCTTAAGGATAAACTAATTATCTAAACCAAAGGCTTAAATAACGACTAATACATTTACCGCCTCTAACCGCTCTTATTCCTCTAATTCTTCTAAAAATTACAACTCCCGCTGCATCATTTTCACACCTTTAAAACGAAAAAAAACCTTTTACTTACGCAACCGGATCAATCGCGCAACGGCCTCATTTATTTCTTATTAATAACGTTTTTAAAGTTCCAGGAAACGCTTTTCTACAAGCACTTCCTCCTTTTCTAACCGTTGGTTTTCCGCGCAGATATTTTCCAAAAACGAAAAAAAAAACGCCGTTTTTATCGCAAAAATAACCGCGCTAAATACAGGCCTTATACTTAAAAATATCCTCCATTATTTCGCATTTCTAATTTCTATTAAAACACAAAAAACAAAACGTAACCTCGAAACTAAACTTATTAAAAATTAATTTTTTTTTTTTGCAACGGATAATAAAGGAAAAAGCTAATCTAAATAACTTAATAATGCGATTAAACATAATTAAAGGTTAAAAAAAAAAGATTTACCCGAAAATTAATTTTAAAAACAAGATCTTAAAAAAAAAAAGAAATCGTATTACGACCTAACGGAAAAAGAATCTCGGAAACGGTCCCAACGGGCCGAAACAGAACCTAAATAAATCAGGTCACGTAATCGGACATACTTAATAAAAATAAAACTAAATATCGCTAAACATAACTAAGCACTTTATTATTACTTAGTAATAATCGAACTAAGCAGCATTAAGCTATAATAAACGAAAAAAAATATATATACTTATTATTTCCATAACCTAAATAACATTAACTTGCAATACAACTTAATTACCCAAAATACCCTTAATATTACTAAACGTAACTAAACCACTTTTATTACTCGGATTCCTACAATACAACTGCTAATATAAACCGTATAACTTAGTTTAATAGTTAGTTAACTAGCCTAGCCGTTATAATTATAAAAGCTAATAAAAAATCTTCTTTAATAATATAAATATAATAAGGTTATATTAAGCTTTCGATATATAACAAATAAACGCGTTTAAAAAAATTAAAATACGTTAAAAAATTAAAACTTATACTAAAAATATACAGGTATGGAAAATGTAATAATATTATAATTAACGTAATATTTTTCAAATTCCATTAAATAATAACTTTCGTAACCGTTAAAAATAAAAAAACGTTTCGATTTTTCCGTATACGTTTAAATATATTAATCGAAATATTAAACTTATTTTAAACTTAATTCGTTCGTTATTTAATTATTATTATTTAATGTAATTTTTTAATCGGTTATAAATAATAAATTATTACGGAATTAAAACTTAAAATAATTTTTCCCTATTATAATAATAAATAGCAATATAACTTAATTTTAAAAATTAATAACTTAAATAATTATAATTTATTCTTTATTTCTTTATTAAGTTTATTTAAATTTGTTACGTTTTTCGACATTAATAATTACTATACCCGTTACTATAAAAAGCCTTATTAAAAATCCAGTCTCGTCGAGGTTGTAAATATCCTTTTTTATAATATCGTATTTTACGATAATAACCCGAATAAACTCGAACTATTTATGAAATATCTCTAAATTTTCATATAATACCTTTTAATAATCAAGTTTTCGATTTAAACGTATTTTAAATTTTTTTTGCTATCTAACAAAATTAAATACCTAATTAACCCCGATACATCCCGTAATATATTACGTAAATAACAAATTCACCATATCTTTAACGTATTAACGCCGGATAAAAAATACTTACGTATTTAGGTTAAGGATTCGTTTAATAATAATTTTTTTTTTCGGTTAACGTTAATTTTCGCAAATAGGAAATAATATCGGCTCGGACGTATTAACCGTAATATAAAGCTTTTAAAATAAATTTAAGGACGTTATATATAAAATATAGCTTTTTAAAGCTAAATTTTAGGTTTCGTTTTTTAACCTAAATAACTAAATTCATCTTAGATTTTTTTATAAGACGTTTTATATTATTAGTATTAAAAAATTAACAATCAAAATTAAGTAGTTAAGATGTTAATAAAAAACGGCTTACGAGCTTGTTTAACTCGTAAGCGTATATAATACGTATTATAATTTATTTTACTAAAATTCTTTTTTAATTATTTTAAATAACTAATAATTATATATATTTATATATTATAATTTAATTTAATTTTATATTTAAAAAGTTTATAAATTAAAAAATAACGAAGGTAATAAAAGTAATTAAAAACTTAATATAACTATTTTAATACATTTTAAATATAAATTTATTAGTATTTATCGGCAGATATAGGGATTTATTATTAGAGCGTTAAAAGAATTAAAAGGGCTTTAATTTGTAGCCCTAGGATTACAAGGACAAAGAAGCGGGAGGCTATATCTAGCTGCTCCTACCCCAGTTAGAAATGAGTAACCTAGGATTAGCAGAGGACAGAACCCCAGGCTGAAGAATACAACATAATTGCCGACAAAATTAAATAAAATAACTTGAATTTTCGTAAATCTAAACTTAATATTATTAAATATTATAACGGTATTTTACGTATTATAAATGCCAGTAATAGTTTTCAAATTATTAAACTAAGGTTAAAGCTATATAGCTATTATAGCTGTTACTACTGTTATTATAGCTATTATCAGCTATAGCTATTCTAGCTTCTTTTAGCTGTTTCTAGCCTTATCGCTAGACAACTCGGCTACATCACTAAGTGGGTTGGCGATGGTCTATATAATGCCGACCTACTAACCTTTATACGTAGTTTTCTATAAAAACAAGGAACGCCCGGCATTCTTTTTTCCAAGGTTTTAATGAAGGTATTCTTATATATATATACAGCTTCGATAAGCTCTATTGTAAGTCATTATATAAATAAGCTAGTGTAATATAAAAAACAAATTAATAAAGATTTAAGATTATTAAAGTTAATAAATAAAGATATTAAATATAAAAATACCGGTATAATTATATTAATATTCGAATTTAATTAAATTATAAAAATTAAAAGTATTACGATTTAATAAACGTCTTAAATTTTTAGTATACGTTTAGTTTATTTCTCGGAATATTTAATTTATTTTAAACGTATAATTTATAAATTAGTTATTTTTATTTATAATAAATTATTAATAAAATAATGAAAATATTCTTTCTATTATTTTTATTATTTTTATATTATTTACTAAATAATCTTCTATTTTCGTATAAAATTTATACAATATTTATTCTACTATTTAAGTACAATATAACTCTTTTATAAGATTAATTAAATTAAATAAATGTATATTAGATATTTTCTATATTAGAATAAATATTATAAATGAATTAAACGTTTTTATAATTAACTTATAAGTTCTTTTTACCTTAAATCGTTCTATGTATTTTAATATTTTATAAAACGTTTTGTAATATTAAACGTAAAAAAAGAAAAAGTTTTAAAACTAATAAAGTTATATATATATATATAATAAGTTATTTATAAAAATAATTAACTTTGTATAATAAGCTTTAAACCCGTTTAAATTAACTACTTTATAACATTTTACTAATTTTATTTCTTTTACGATATCGGATTTTTATAAAACTATTAAGTAAGTAAAAACTATCGAGATCTTAATTAATTTTAATAATATATCTTAAAAAATCGAATATTATTCTTAATTTTTCGATAAGATTGAATTCATAACCGTAAAAGTAATCTATTATAACAAAATTTATTAAAAGAAATTATTAATAAAATTAAAATATAATAATAATAATAATAATAATAATAATAAGTTTTAAAACTAACGTACCATATAAGCGAACCGCTCGCATAAGCAAGTCGCTCGTTTTATAGAGCTAGTACTTTAATTGGCCCGAGATCACGTATACTAGAGGATGTACTCAATTGGAGAAAAATGAGCAACTCGCTTATACGTGCGATTCGCTTATATGGTACGTTATATAAATTAAAAATTATAAATAATACTTTTTTAATTATTTCGAAAAATAAAGAACGTTAAAATTTCCATAAAAATTATCGTTTATAAAAGTAAAATTAAACGGTTTAAATTACTATAAAATAAATTATTTATTAATGTCGGCAATTAATACTTTTAGGTGCCCGTAACTGGTATATCTAGGTTACGAACTACTGCTTAGGACAGCCTTTATCTAGAAACTATCCTTTATATAGCTAAACGTATATATAAAAGCAATTACCCCTAAATTTCTTTAGTTTTTCCTAAAATAATTATGCGCTTTTTATTAAAATCCTACATTTAATTATTATAATTGCTAATATAATAGAATTTTTTAATTAATTAGTAACTATAATACGTTAAACGAAATAATTATTTACAAGTTAAGTTAATAAAAAAAGTATAAGATTTAAAAAAAAGTTATTTAATTAATTTAAGTAAAAATAAACAATTAACTATAACAAACGAATAATAAAAACGTATTCCAAAGTAACTTTTTATAGCCGAATAAAGTAACTTATCCGATAAGGGCTTTATTTTTATACGGGATAAAAAATATACGAATAACGATTTATTTCTTTTTCTTTTCGATTAGGAAAATTCCTAAAACGAAAAGTTTTACAGCAAAGGGGAAAAATTAAAGTTTATAATAAGCGTAACGGCAGGAAAAAAATCTGCTGTCGAAATTTTGTCGAAAATTTTTTTATTACCTTAATAACGATAGTTATAAAACCGATATAAAATTTCTATATAAAAATAATAACCTTAATTAAAATTAAACAAACTTTATACGTTCTTAAGTATTAATTTAAATGGAATTAAGAAAAATGTTAAAGTACGAGAATATAAATATAAATCGGTTAAAAATAAAGTTAAAAATTTAAAATTTTATTAAAAAAAAGCGACGATATCATAAAACAAATAATATCGTAAAACGATTATTAAATATACCCCAGTTAGAAAACGTACCTTAATAAAAAACGTGTTAATTAAAGGTAATACGGAATTTATAAAATATAAACATTCGTAAAAACATTTTACAAAACGCTTAAAAAACGGAAAGCTTATAAAAAGCTTTTATCGCCGTCGAAAACGATATAAAAAAGATTAACCTTTTAAGAAAAGACGAAACGAAACCGAAGAAATAATTTACTAAAAAGCTTAATCTTCCGAAAAAGGAGAAAAGCGAAGAAAAAAAAAAAAAGTAATACGTAGAGGCCCCGGCGATTTAGATAGGTTACTTTTAAACTCGTTTAAAAGTTTCGAAAAACGAAGAAACCGTCATAATAATTCCCCTAGTATCCCTAACAGCTTTTTAAGTCTTAATAACTTAGATAACTTTAACGAGTTAAACGTTCGCTTAAAAGAAAAAAAGAAAATTTTTAAAAAGTTTAATAATAGAGATATGAAATTACGTTAAAAACCCTTTAACTTTTCGCTAGATAAGGAAAATTACTTACTCAGCTAGGTTAATTAAAATCTTTAAAATAATGCTTTAATTTTTACCTTTAAAAAGATTAATTATAAAAACGGAATAAAACTAAAATAACTTACGGAGTTATAAGTAAAGCTAAATAAAAGTTTCTTTGGAAAAAATTAGCAAAATTATATACGATAAAAAAACCCGTATAATATATTATAAAGTTTTAAAAATTATTACGAAAAGTTAAAGACTATAATATAAAGCTTAAATTAAAGGAATAAATTATTATATTCCTTATTACTATAAAAAATCGCGTTAATAATTAATATAAAACGATTTAATTAATGCTTAGGTAAATTAGTTATTTTTTTTAGCAGTTAATCGACGACTTTAATAATGAATTTTATAACCGTATTAATAAAAAAAACGAAAAGTTCTATAACCCCTAGAAAGGTAAGAGAAAAGGAAATAATAATATTAACTTCCGAGATAATAAGCCCGTATAAAACAAAAACGAAAAGTTACTTTACTTTAACTGTGGTAAATACGGGCATTTAACGAAAAATTACCCTAAGCCGTAAAAGGGAAGAAACGGTAAAAGAAAAAAAAGAAAAACGTAGTTAACGTTAAGATAATAATAGATAGAATAATTAAAGTAACAGTTTTCGCAGTATTTATAGCGGTAATAAGAATAAAAAATAATTTATCTTTAACGGCCTAAAGGATTTGTACCGATTAAACGGAAAAACCTTTAACGTTTACGTTGAAAAATAATAGCTTAAAAGCCTTATGTAATAATACGATAAAATAATTTAGGAAAAAACTTAGAAAGTTTTAATAGTTAAACATTTTAAAACTCGGGAAACTTTAATAATTAAATACTTTAAAGTTTAAGTAATTAATCGTTTTAAGTTATAAAAATGTAAACGTTTTAAAGAAATTATTATAAAAAACGCTATATTTTTACATATTTATTCCTATTATAAAAACGACTTAAATAAATTATTTTAAGATTTAAAAGTTAACGTTAATATTACGAATAATATTAACGATTTTAAAAAGAATATTATAATAGATATTAAATTTAAGGAAATTTAAATTATAACGAGTAGAGAACCCGTAGTTGCTACTTTTGTTAGCATTATTAAATAGCTTTTAATAAGGTTTAATAAAAAAAAGAAACGAAATTATAGATAAGTATACGTTATATATTAATAACTTTTTATTAGGAGTATTTTCCGATGAAATATGTTATAAAAAAGAGGTTATTTAAATTATAATATTTTAGTAGATGTTGATAAGATTTAGTTATTAACGATTAATATTTTATAAAAAAGATTTTCTTATTGCTTTACGGAAAGCTCAAATTTATTAATAGGACCCCGGATTTAACAAACGATAAGAATTATTAATAAGAATACGTATTAGGGGAGGTATTCGGTATGGAAAACGGCGATAACTTAATACATAACTTAAAACGCGTACTTTCGAATATTTTTAAAAATAAGAAAATTTTAATAACGGACGATATTATAAAGAAAATAGTTTTTAATACTGCCGTTTTTATTATTTTAATACCGAACCATTAATATGGATTATTAAAAGTTTTACGGGGATAAATTTAAACCTTAACGCTATAAAAAATATCCTTTATACGGTATATAACGAAAAGAAAATACGGAAAATATTATTTATAAATTTTTAAAAACGAAAAGAATCTATAATTTTTTTTTAATACGACGTAAAGTTAATTAAATTTATTAATATTAAAAACAAAAATTAATTTGATTTTATTATAAATAATTTATTACGTTATAAAAAAAGTTATTTATTTAAAAATAAAAACGAAATTTAATAAAATTTATATATATATATATTACGTAAATTACAAAACGTTTAAAAACGTTATTACGGGACAAAAAAGATAAACGTAAGAAAATATAAATTTTACGTTTTAACGGTAGTAAGAAGTTTAGTATAATAATAATTAAAAACTTTTCCGTTACGAAAAATATTAAACTAATAATTTTTAACGTATATAATTAATATTAAAACGGAATTATAAAACGAGGAATATAATTTCAATAAGTTAAAACGTATACGACCTTTACGTAAATAAAATTTTTTATATATTTTTAAAATTTCGTAATATAGGTAATAACGTATATTGTTAATAAAATAAGCTAGTTTATAATAAAGGATATAATATTAATTATATGTTTAAAACGTATTCGAACCGAATAAATTATATAAACCTGATAATAGCTATTTTTAAATTCTTGATAATAAGTATATAATTTGAATTAATTAGAATTATCGGATTAAATCTAAAGAATTAGTAATTTATAAAGTAAAAAAAAGAAATGTTACTAAGTTATTAAGAGATATATAATTATAAAATATAGTTATTAATAGGCGATAGATTACTTATAATATCGTTAAAAATAAGGCGTAAAAATAAAAAACAAAAATAATAACGTTGTTTTAAAGAACGATATAAGCTAAAAAATTAAACAGGTTAAACGTAAAAAAAGATGCCCGAAAAAAATTATCTTTAAATTGTACATTTTAAAGGCTATAAATAAGGCCTTAAAGTTAATTTAAAAGCTAAAGTTAACCTTAACCGAAAAGGGCGAAAGCGAAAATGGTTTATATATCTTTTATTTTAACTTATTAACGTTAAGTAACGATAAAAACCGTTTTAGTAACTTTAAAGATATTAATCGGGTTATCCGAAACGCCTATAAATACGAACAGGTAATTAATATATTAGATATTAATATTTATAAGTTATTTACTACTATAGATAATGGCTTATCTTTAAAGGAAATTATAAAAAACTTAAAACGAAAAATATAGCTTAAAGTTATTTTTACAGAGATTAAAAAGAACTTTTTATACGGAATTTTTAAGTTTAAGTTTTTTAATAAGGTTATTTAAAGGTATTTTATTATTGTTAAATAGGTATTAAAAAAGAAATATACGTTTATAGGAAAATTAAACAAATATAAAGTACGTATTTACGTAAAAGGATTTATATAGCGAAAAAATATTAATTATAATAAAATCGTAATAAGTATCGTAAAAGTAGTATATTAAATAATCTTAATAGCGTTAGCCGTTTTCTTAAAATAGTATATATTTTAAATAAACTTTATTAACGTATTATATAAGCGAAGCGAATACATAAGCGAAACGAATGGTTTTTCGTATTTCGTAATAATAAATTAATTTAAATTAATCGGATTTTTTATTACTAAACGTCTTTATATCTTTCTTACAAGTACGCGTATTATGTCCGGGCTTACCGCAGACGTTATATTTTCGTTTTTTCGTTTGAACCTTTTTACGACGATTACCTTCGGCCGTTACCAGCTGCGATTGTTTACTATTATTTTCCTTTATAGCTATAAAAATTTGTGCGTGTTTTATAGTAAGTATCTTTTTTTTTAAAAACTTTTATTTTTGGTTCTTCGGCGTTTACTAAGGATATGGTTCGTTTTGCATAGTAAGCCGTATTCCTCCCGAAAAAAGGTAATTTCGTATAAAAATATTAGGTTACTTTTTATTAAGAAATTAACCGATTTAATTATTTTAATCGGTAAGCTACCTTGATAATTTTTGATCTTTCTCTATAAATAACGTTTTCGTCGAATCGCTTTAGTAATATTTCTAGGAGTTTTCGTAAATAAAGAAATAACGGAGTTAGTAGAAATAAATAAAAAGACGGTTAGTATAAACATAACTGGAACTTTTAATTCGAAAAGGATGTAATTAAGATCGAATAAAATAAGTTTTATTTTTGTAAATCCGGATTTAATATTATCGGTCGTTATAATAGCTCTAAACGTATTATAAAAGCCGGCGATAAAATTTTCTTTAGCAATATAAATAACGTAACGTTATATAAAACTTTCGATATATAGCAAATAAACGCGTTTTAATACGGAAAAATAAAATATGTCGAAAAATTAAAGCCGATAAAAAAATGGGCAGGTATATAAAGCATAATAATATCGTTAGTTTTGTAATAATTTTCAAATTCGATCGAATAATAACTTTCGTAACCGTCGAGAACAAAAAAAACGTTTCGAACTTTTAATACGCGTTCAAATATATTTATCGAAATATTTGACCTATTTTAAACTCAGTTTATTTATCGTTTAGCTATTTTCGCTTATAGCAATCTTTTAATTAAATAAAAGTAGGTTATCGGCGAACCAGCAAAAAAGGTAATTTTTCCCGGCAAAAACGATAAATAAGGGTAAAACTTAGCCTTAAAAGTTAACGACTTATATTATTATAACTTATTCCCGATTTTCTTATTAGGCCTATTTAGGTTTTTTACGTTTTTTTGTATTAATAATAATTATACCGGCTGTTATAAAAAGCTTTATTAAAAATTTTATTGCGTTAAAATTATAGATATTTTCCTTTACGATACCGTATTTTATAATTATAATCCGAATAAATTTAAATTATTTACGAAATATTTTTGAATTTTTACATAAAACTTTTTAATAATTTATTTTTCGATTTAAATGCGTTTTAAATTTTTATTACCGTTTAATAAAGTTAAATATTTAGTTAACGCCGACGTATCTCGTAATACGCCAAGTAAGCAATAAATTCGCTATATTTTCTATATATTAAAGCCGGATTAAAAACGTTTACGCATTTAAGTTAAGGATTTATTCGATAATCGATTTTTTTTTTGTCGGCATTAATTTTCGCAAATTAGGAATAATATCGGCTCGGGCGCGATTATTGGTATATCGTTTATATAACGTAATTTAAGCGACTTAGTATATAAACTTAAATGTTATATAATTAAGTTTCGGAATTCGTTTTTTAACCTAAACGGCTAAGTTTATTTTCGCTTTTTTTATAAGCCGTTCTATATTATTAATATTAAAAAATAGATAATTAAAGTTAGGTGGTTAAAACGTATTAAAATTCATTCGCTTCGCTTATATAGTACGTTATTACGTATTTAAACGGCAAATTAAAAAAAATATTTATATAAAACAGTTTTCGATATTAAAGGAATATTTTAATACGTATTTAAAAAATAGAGAGATATATAGGTTTTTCCTTAAAAAGGTTATTAAGCTGATAAACCTATTATATGGTTTAAAATAAGCCGGAGTTATTTAGTAGGAAAAAATCAAAAAAATATTCGTAAAGTAAGATTTCGTCCGTTAATTTCGGATAACGCGATATATTATAATCCCAAGATAAGAAACGTTATTATTTTATACGTAAATAACTTTTTGCTTTTCGATCTTAATAAATAACGTTTTAAGCATATTATTAAAAGGATTATTAAAAACGTTTTAATTAAGGATTTAAATAATACGGATTTATATTTAAACGTATAAATTATTTATTTTTTATTAATAAAAGATATTAAGTTAAATTAATAATAATATATTAAAAAGTTATTAAAATTAATTAATTTAAACGAAATAAGAAAAAAGCTTATATTATTCGTTAAACTCCCTAGAGGAGACGTGACCGTGGAATAAAATTGAACAAATGGATAGATTATGGTATCGGTTGCTAAGCTTTACCAAGCCCTAACCTTCTTACAGGTGACTTCAGACTGCCCTGTTATGCAAGCCCCTATCGACGACCATTCTTGACCGAATTCTAGACAGTTTTCGTAATCCGGAGTAGCCGGATAAATTATCGTTTGTAATTTTCCTTATATCGAGCCAAAAGTTAAATTTCGAAATTCTTAAACCTTTTATCGCCTATATCCAGTTTTTCTAGTAGTTTTTCTATATGGTTAATATTTTTTATTATAAAGTCGTTTAATTTTTAATTATTTTTACTTATATAAATTAAATCGTATCCGAGGATTAAAAATAAAATCCGATTTTTTTAGGAAAAATCGGTTGGATTAACGGAGGTATTAATATTTTTAATTCGTTTTAAAATTTTATTAAGTTTAAGGATTTTAAGAAAAATGTTTTCCGTTAAGATTTTATAGTTACGGAATACCGGTATTTTGTAATAGGAATTATTCGGTATATTTTAGCTGTTTTAATTAATAGAGATTTAAGAAGTTATAAGATTAATCGAGGTTAAAAGTGGCTGGTTTGGAGTTTTTAACCCTTTTTCCTGGTTAATATCTAATATTTTTAATTATGGGACTGGTAAAAGGTTACAAAGTTAGTTTATACGGACTTAAGGTTTACCACGAAAAGCTTAACATCTTCTAAGTTATTGTATTTTAGGAAATTCCCCCTGCCGAACTGTAAAGCTAGAGGGCATAAGGTTTATTAAGGTCGAAGTTTATTAGTATTACGCGATTAGTTTCGGAATAAAGCTTTTCGTAATTAAAATATATAATTTATTATTACCGTGAAAATTATTAATAATTGCCGTATTTAAAGATATTAGGTAAAGTATTTATCGTGTTAATTGTTGGTATAATTACTTTGTGTTTTTGGTTTAGCCTGGATAATACGGCTTGAACTTAACGACTTTGTATATTATTCGATAAAGATTAGTTAAAGTACGTTATAAAATATAACGGCGTAATTAGTAAAAAAAAAAAAAAACCTTTAAATATACGAACTTAATAAGAAATTTTAACTTTTTAAGTTATATTAACAAATTAAATAAAACGTTTATAACGTTAACTTCAGTAAAGTTTATAAGTAATACGTTATTTAAATACTGGGAATATATTAAAAAATTACTCAAATACTTAAACGATGTATTACTATATTTTTTCGATAGTAGAAATTATAAAAAAATTACTTATATTATAAATATAATAACTTAGAGTTATTCGGAATAATAAATATAAACTTTGCAGATAATTATAAATTAATAAAGTTTACGAGAAGCTATATATTTTTTATAGTTAAAACGTTTATTTTATAAATTTCGAAATTATAAGGTATTATTATTTAATACATTACGGAAATAAAATATATAAAAGTAAAAATAGTAATTATAAAGGTAACTGAGATTTAAAACGTTTTAATAAAGTTAAGGCTTTTATTTGAAAACTTTATTCTTATTTTAAAAAATAATATAAATACGTTTAAATAAGTAAAAAAAAAAAAAGAATTATACGAAAAAAACTTTATATTCGAATTAAATATTATTACGTACGTTAGGAAATCTGAAAAAGAAATATTAGCTTTTAATACGTAAAAAGCAAAAATAATTTTATTAATGTATTTATAAAGCTATTTAATAAGATAAATTTCGAACGGTTTATAATTAACCTAGAATTAAAAAAATTATAAAAAAAGTTAGAAAATATTTAAGATTTAATTAAAGTAACTGGCAAAAAAATAATTCCGCTAAATTTTTTTGGTACGGAAAAAAAGGCGTTCCCTTATTAAAACCTGTTTCTTATTATTAAAAATAACGATTATAATAACGTACTATATAAGCTCGCGAGCTATATAAGTTCGTAAGCCGTTTTTTGGCACTTTGCAATAATTAATCCAAATAACTTAACTATAACATATTTATTTAATTTAAATCGACCGTATTCTTTGTCGCCGACCGTATATATAGCTCTTTACTAAATATACGTATTGTATAAGGTTTGTTACGGACGTATATTGCTATTCCCTTTTTGCTAATCCGTATGTAACCGACGACTTATAATAGTTATTAATAATAATTTTTTACTACCATTTTTTTACCGGTTAAAAAAAACTTGTTTATCGTATATAATAAATATTTTTATTAATTGGAATTCTTTATTTTAATACGTAAGGTTGAATTATTATTCCGATAAGTTTTATAATACCGTAATACGCGTTCCGACGCGCCCTATAATAAGCTTTATAGCCTTACCCCGCAGTTTTGCAACGCGCCCTTTAACGTGCTTTCCAGCCGACGTATTTTGCAAATATTTTCCACGTATTAAAACCGTATTAAAAACGTTTACGTATACGGGTTGGGAATTCGGTCGGTAATTATTTTTTTGTCGGTCGATTTTAATATTTTCGAAATAAGGGTAATATTAACCTGGACGCGTTCGGGATTAATTAATCGTATACGGATTAGTAAAAGGGGAATAATAATATACGTCCGTAACAAACCTTATATAATACGTACATTTGGTAAAGAGCTATATATACGGTCGGCGACAAAAAATACGGTCGATTTAAATTAAATAAATATGTTGTAATTAAATTATTTGGATTAGTTGTTACAAGGTGCCAAAAAACGGCTCGCGAGCTTGTATGGCTCGCGAGCTTATGTAATACGTTATTTTTTTTTTACAATTATTTAAAAGTATTTATTTACTTATTAATTTTAAAATATTTACTTTTTATAAAATTATTTATTTATAGATATTTATAATCTTTTACGTTAATGTTTATCTAAAAGCGTTAATATTTTATATATAACTTATAATTAATTAATATTACTTAAATAACCGGAAAAAAACTTTTACTTAATAGCTTTTTATAAAAAAGAATTTAAAAAATAATAATTTTAATTATTTATTAATATTATCGTTAAAAAATAAAACCGATTTTTAAAGTTATAAAACTTTTAACGTAACAAGTTAATATATATAAAGCGTTTTCTTATATTAATATTTAACTTAATTTGAAATATTTCGGAAAAAATAAACCCCGTATTCCGGGGCGGTTATAAAAAAACGGTAAAACGAAAAAGCCGGTTTTTTTGGTATAATAATTAAATACGTAGCCTTAATTTAAATAAAAATAACAAAGATAAGGGTTTAAATTTTACGTAAATTAAAGGTTTTAATAAATTTTTCTAAAATTTTAAATTTGATTTTGGAAATTACGTGGACAAGATTACCTAACGTAAAAGGGCGTGTCGGCAATTAATGTTTTCAGATGCTCGTAGCTGGTGCATCTTGTCAGATATAGAGGACATCAGTTATGTTGTTATATTAAGTTAACTTGCGTATGTTTTTTGTACGCGTACAGGTTTTATATAACCTAGTAACGAAATATATATTTTCCGATTAAAAAGATTTTTTCCGTATATAAAATACGTTTAATATCCCCTGTTAGCTTACATACCCATTTAACGCCTTGAAATATTTATAACGTTAATCGTTATATATTATTACTTTTTAAAATTACAGATTTTTATTTAATTTTTTTCTCTGGCGATTAATTTCTTTTAATTAGTTAATTTCTTTTTTAAAATTATTTGCAAGGTGTTCTTTTGCCGTTCGAAAGTTTTCGTGATATTTATTAGTCCTAGTTATTTTTTAAAATGTTTAAACGGTCTACGTAATAGAGGTTTAATCAGTTTATTAATTAATATATTGCCCGTAGGCGTATAATTTATTTTGATTAATTTTTTTTTACGGCTTTTCGTAATTAGTAGTTATATATATTTACGTACCGTAACTTTGTCTGTAATAAGGTAACGTTGGCGTTAATAAACCGTATTATCTGTTAATTGTCGTATTATATATTTAGCGGTTTAGTATTTAAGGTAATTTCCAGCTTTTTAATTAATCGAAAGTTAAATAAGGCTTTTTTTGTAATTTACGTTAAAGATAACAATTTCGTTTTTATTGTAAAAGTAATTATTATATTTTGTTTATTTACCCGTTATTTTATTATTTTTTAAAATAATTTTATAACGCAAGTTTAAAAGCTTTTTCGATCGATTATATTATTCGTAAAAAAGGTGTTACTTTAAGTATTTAACGAATTTTTGCTTTTGAATTATAACGTTAGCGTTTTAGTTCCGATTAAGTATAATATAATTCGATTAGCGGTTTTACAATATGCGTTATTAAGGTTTAGGTTAAAATAGGTAAGTCGGGATATAGCAAAGGATATATCGGGTTGCGTATTAATCGTTATATAAAGGATAAAACCGATTTTTTTTTAGTATTTGTTAATAAAGCCTGGATAAGCCAGATTAGGATTTAGCAATAATTTAACGTTAATTATGGGCGTTTTTAAAAAATTATTTAAATTTTTTTTGGGGATTAAGTTAGTTAGTTTATTTATAAAGTCGGATTGAGATAATTAAATTTTTTTTATTAGGTTTATTTTTAATTATTTCGATACCGAATAATTATTATAGGTTTTTATTCTTTATAAGGGTATACCGTTCCCGAATTTGTTAAATTAATTAATTAACGAAATTTTAATTTTCTTTGCAATATGTTATTATAATATCGTTTACGAAAAAAAAGATAAGTATTTCTTAACGAGTAAAATAATAAGGTTTATAAGGAACGGGGTTAAGTTTTAGTTTTTTAAACGTTTCGGTAAAGTCTTTTTACTATAATAATGGTAACTCCTTTAAGCTATATAAAGTTTTCCTGATTAGGAAAGTTTTATTACGTTACGGGTATTCTAGGGGTGTTTTTATATATACTTTATAAGGTAGCTAAGCGTTAACGAAAGCGTTAATAATATTATACTGCTTTAGCTTTAAGTTAAATTTAGTTGCAATAGTAATTAAGGTTTTAAATAACCTTTTAGTTAAAGTGGATATGTATATATTATTATAGGCGTTTTTCAGCTGTTAGTTATTTCGTATAATAAGACGTACTTTGTAATTTTGTAATTAATTATATTTGTCGAACTTATAAACGTATATTTATATGTATTTTAAAATTTATTTCCTTTTAGTAAAAAACTGATTAACGATTTTTCAGGATTATATTTTCTTATGGTTTTATAAATAAGCCTTTTCGGCTTTACGAAATATTTTTTTAAAAGGTATATATTTAGTTTTTTATAATTTCGCGGCGGTAATAATAAATTGCGTTTATATAATCAGTTTCGCGACTTAAGGATTTTGTATATTTTCGTATCGAAATTTTTCCGATTAAAATAACGCGTATTTCGAATTATTAATTTCCTTAAATTTTCGTAATTTACCGGCCGATTATCGATTGTATTAATAATATAAGTTATTTATTTTACGTTAAACGCAATTTTTTATATTTTATAATCGTATTAATAATTATTTTTTCGATACGGAACGTACGAAAAGTTTACGTTTATAACCCGTAAAATATTTTCGTTTTTTACCGTTACCTTAGGTTAAATAACGTAATAAAAACTTAAAGTTATTTTTATTATTTCTATTAACGTAATAATCGTAACAGTTATTAAAGTAAATGTTAGTAAAGATAATAATTTAGGAAACGGAAATAATTTAAATATAGTTATCGTATAAAAGTAATTAATCCTATATAAACAAGCTTGTTTTTCTTTATTCCGTACGTTTCGTATGCCTATATTATTTTAGAATTACCCTTTTTATTTAACCGGTAACTGAATTATTTTATTTAAGGTTTTTTTTTATGTTTATATATTTAAATAATTTAAGCCTTAATTAAGTATTTTTATTTGTCGTAATAACTTTTATAACTTTTTTTATAACGTACAAAGGGTTATTTTTTATGTTTTTGATATTACCTAAAAAAATAAGTTTTTTCGTTAAATTATACGTTTCGAATAATAATAATTTTATTAATTAACGGGTTTTAAATCTTGTAAATATTCGTAAATCGGTAACTAATTAAGAAATTAATTTATGTTTTAAGATTTAACTTTTAAAGTTTTTGTTTTTTCTTTATAACGGTAGTTGTTATAACGTAAATTAAATAGCCGTATATTTACAAATGGGTTTATTAAAGTTTTCGATTAAGTATTATAATACCATTTTTATACGTTAGGTAAATATAATAAACCTTATATAGATTTTATTAAAAAAAATACGTATTTAAAAATGCGGTTATATTGATATACAGCTATTTTAAAAATATATATAATTAAAAACAAAAATAATTTAACGCCATTTTACATTATAGTTATTTTTTTTAATTATATCCTTTAAACGTTTTATACCCCCATTTTAAACTTAGGTATATAATATTAAAGGTTTAAGTCTAATATTAAAAAAAGGCGATTATAGTATATTTCGAAATTAGTAATTTTTTAAGATTTCGTTATCGTATTCGATTATTTATGGAAAAACCTTATTCTGGTTTTTTAAAATTCCTAAAAAATATTCGAACGTTATAATTAATATATTTTGTTTACGGTTTTTAAGGTAAATATCTCAGATAAAACCTAAGTACCTATCGGTAGCGAATATAACGTATTTATATTTTTTAAGGTTTTTTTTCGAAATCCGTAAAGTTAATAATAATTCGTTATTTTAATTGGAAAGTTTTTTCCTTCGGCTTTCGGCATATTTATCTTTTAGCTTTCGTTTTGTTATATACTAAATTGGGACAGGGCTTATTAAAGCTGTATGCATGCAAGAACCTCTTGATCAGAAGCTTGGGAAAAAAGATGCCGGGCGTTCCTTGATGCTATAGAAGACTATATACAAAAGTTGGTAGGTCGGCATTATATAGACCATCGCCGACCCACTTGGTGACGTAGCTAGAAACAGCTAGAAGAAGCTAGAACAGCTGCAGCAGCTGTACAGCTGTACAGCTCCACAGCTCCAACCCCAACACAATACTTAGCATTCGATTATTATAAGATTTTTTAAACGTATTCCCTTTATATAAGATTATAACTAAGCGATTATTTCGGGCCTAAAATATCTTAATCTTAAATGCCAAATCGTACCGTTACCGATTTGTAATAGTTTTACTATATATAAATTAACGTTTCGTTTATAAGATACAAGGGTTATATAAGTAATTATCGTATTAATATTTTCGATAACGAATTAATTAAATTTATTTATTAACGTAATAATTATTTAATTATATTTATTTCGAATAAAATTATTAATTTTTTGGTTATTTTATTAATACTTTTTTTTTCGAAGCTGCCAGAAAGATATTAAGTTATATATAAAGTCTTTATAATAAACCACGTTATATAAATATATCGTTTTTAGGCCCGTAAGGTTTTAAAGTAATATATTTATTTTTTCGTATCCTTTAATTAGGACGAAATTATTCCCTATATATATTTTATCGCCTTAAATCGTTATTTTATAATTTAAGAATTTATTAATAAAATTAAAGATATATATCGTAAATCCTAGGTCTATAAGAAATAAATTCCTTAAAAAGTAAAATGGGACGTTTACCGTATTACGTTAATTAAAAAAAAATACGTTAAAACCTATTTTATTCCTTTTAAAAATTAATTTATTTTTTAAGTAATTATTTTTTTTATAATTTTCGATAAACGATTAATTTTTTCCTTTAAGGATTAATTAAAGGTAATTCGGTTTTAAATTAATTTTAAAATTACCTTATTAAACTTAAATTCTGCTGGAACTTTATTAAGGAATACGTAATACTATTAAGATAACTTATAAGCAAAGTTTAAGTACGTTTTATATCAAATTCTTTATACGTTTAACTTTTAGCGCTTTCGTTTATTATTACTACTATTTCGGCCCGTTTAAAAACTTTTACAACTATTTCGTTTCGGTTTACGCCTTAAGGTCCTCCTTTACGATTAAAGGTTATTTTTAACCTTTTCCTAATTAAAATCGTTTTAATTAAAAAAATCCGTAAATATCCCGTAAAATATCGGAAACGTTACCTTAATATTTTTAAATATAAGTTATAAATAAATTATAATTTAATAATTTAAAAAGTTAACTGTTATTTCTTAATAACTAACCGTATTATTATTAATTTTATTTTTTTTTATTTAAAACATAATTATTCAAATCCTTATAATAAATGCTAATACTATATATAAATTATTAATTTATACAATTATCGTTTTCGTTTTTAAAATTCTATATCGTTATCTTTAAGTTACAACCTTTTGTTATTTTATAATTTATTCGTTTAGTTTTTTTACCGATTTCAAGGTTTATTTTAACTTTTCGTAATACTTTTATTAAATATTAATTAAAAACTTATTATTATATACCTTACCGGATTTAACCAGTTTGGCATATTATTCCCGTAATTTCTTTTTAGGAAAAAATTTATTTTCTTAATTATTGGAAATATTAATTTTAAAATTTATTTTATAAAGTTATTATTATTTTTTCGGAAAATATGATATTTGCAATTTTTATAAGTATATATCGTAAAATCCTGATTATAAATTTATTTGCCTTCGGTTATTATTTTGAAGGTATTCGTTAAATAACCGGTATAATTAATTTTTTCGTAAGTTTTTCCGGAAAATATAAATATAATTAAAAAACCGTTTAGGGTATTAATTTATATCGTATAACGGATTCGTTTTTTCGATTACGAAATTATATTAAGTTTTATTAATTTAATAAATTACGGAAATAACTAATTAAAATCGATATAATCCTATATATTAAAAACGTAAGCTTTAATTTAAAATTTACCTTTAAAACGGTCCCAATTGTTAAATCCGTTATAAATAACGGAAAACGTTAACGATACCGTTATTATTGCAATTAATAAAATATACGAATAATTATTATTAATATATAACCTATGTCGTTTTAATAATAATTAATTAATTAATAATAACGCAAATTAAACGAATAAGATTTTTAATTATTAAATATAAAAAGTATTAGTTATGTTATTATATTAAGCTAACTTACGTATATTTCTCGTACGCGTACAGCTTTTCTATAACCTAGCAACGGAACATATATCTTCCGATCAAAAGGAGCCTTTCCGTATATAAGGTACGTTTAGCACCCCCTGCTAGCTGACACATCTAGGTTGCGAGCTGTTACCTAGAACAACTATCAGCTAGCAGGGGGTGCTAAACGCACCCCATATACGGAAAGGCTCCCTTTAATCGGAAAATATATGTTCCGTTACTAGGTTACAGAAAAGCTGTACGCGTACGAGAAATATACGTAATTTAACCTAATAGAACAATATAACAAATATCCCTTATATTTAATAATTAAAAGTTTTATTTATTTAATTTGCGTTATTATTAATTAATCAGCTATTATTAAAACGATATAGGCTATATATTAATAATAATTATTTATATATTTTATTAATTATAATAATATCAATACCGTTAACGTTTTACGTTATTTATAACGGACCTAAAAATTAAAACCGTTTTAAAGGCGAATTCTAGGTTAAAGCGTATGTTTTTAATATATAGAATTATATTAATCCAAATTAATTATTTCCGTAACTTATTAAATTAATAAAACCTAATATAACCTTATATCCGAAAAAATAAATCCGTAATATAATACGAAATAATATTTTAAACGGTTCCTTAATTATATTTATATTTTCCGGAAAAACTTACGAAAAAATCGATTTTATTAATTACTTAATAAATACCTTTAAAATAACGACCGAAAATAAATAGGCTTATAATTAGGACTTTACAGTATATACTTATAAAAATCGCAAGTACGATATTTTTCGAAAGAATAATAACGACCTTATAAAATAAATCCTAGAAGTAATATTTTTAACGATTAAAGAAATAAATCTTTTCCTAAAAAAAACTTACGGAAGTAATACGGTAAATTAATTAAATTTAGTAAAATATACGATAATAGGTTCTTAATTAATACCTAACGAAAATACTGCGAAAAGCTAAAATAAATTTCGAAATTAATAAGGAAACTAAAGGAATAAATCGTGAGGTAGCAAAAAATTATAACTTAAAAATAATAATACGGGGTTCCGAAAACGAAAAAAACGGTTGTATAAATTAACGACTTATATATAACATTAGTTCCTATTATAAGGATTTAAATAATTATATTCCAGATAATAAAAATATCGGAAATTAATAATAGGACGATTAATTATCAAAAAATAACGGTTAATTTTTTAAATTACTAGATTATAACCTATTTATAACTTATATTAAAAAATATCAAAATAACGTTTTTAGCGTTTTATAAAACACTCGCAGACCTTTTTAATTAAAACGATTTTAATTAAAAAAATTAAGAATAACTTTTAAATACAAGAAAAAACCCTAAGGCGTAAGCCGAAATAAACCGGTTATAAAAGTTCTTAAACGGGCCGAAATAATAATAATAATAAACGAAAAAGTTAAAAATTAAACGTATAAAAAAATTCTGTATAAAACGTACTTAAATCTTTCGTATATATTACTTTAATATTATTACGCGTTTTTAATAAAATTCCAGTAAAATTTAAACCTAATAAAACAGTTTTAATGTTAATTTAAAATCGAATTACTTCCGATTAATCCTTAAAAAAGAAATTAATTATTTATCGAAAACTATAAAGAAAATAATTACTTAAGAAATAAATTAATTTTTAAAAAAAGTAAAACGGGTTCTGGTATATTTTTTAATGTTTAATTAACGTAATGCGGTAAATGTTACGTTTTATGCTTTAAAAAATTTGTTTATTTTAAACTTAGGATTTATAATATATATATTTAACGTTATTATTAAATTTCTAAATTATAGGATAACGATTTAAAACGACAAAATATACGTAAAAAATAACTTTATTCCGATTAAAAAATACGGAAAAATAAATATACTATTTTAAAGTTTTAAAAGCTTAAAAGCGTTACGTTTATATAACGTAACGTATTACGAAAACTTTATATATAACCTAGTATTTTTCCGGCAGTTCGAAAAAAAAGGTATTAATAAAATAACCGAAAAATTAATAATTTTATTTAAAATAAGTTTAATTAATTCTTTATCGAAAATATTAACGTAATAATTACTTATATAGCTTTTATATTTTATAAACGAAACATTAATTTATATATAATAAAATTATTATAAATCGGTAACGGTACGATTTAGTATTTAAAATTTAAATATTTAAGGTTTAAAGTAATCGTTTAATTATAGTTTTATATAAAAAGAATACGTTTAAAAGGTTTTATAATAGTTAAATACTAAATATGTAATAAGGCGAAAGTTAAAAGGCAAATACGTCGAAAACCGAAAAAAAAGTTTTCCGATTAAGATAACGAATTGTTATTAATTTTATAAATTTCGAAAAAAACCCCGGAAAAATATAAATACGTTATATTTGTTACTGATAAGTATTTAAGTTTTATTTAAGATATTTACTTTAAAAACCGAAAATAAAATATATTAATTATAACGGTCGAATATTTTTTAAAAGTTTTAAAATACTAAAATAAAGTTTTTCTATAAGTAATTAAATACGATAACGAAATTTTAAAAAATTGTTAATTTCGAGATATATTATAATCGTCTTTTTTTAATATTAGATTCGAACTTTTAATACCGTATACCCAGGTTTAAAACGGGGATATAAAATATTTAAAAAGCATAATTAAGAAAAAAGCGATTACGATGCGAAATAACGTTAAATTATTTTCGTTTTTAATTATATATATTTTTAAAGTAATAATATATTTATATAACCGTATTTTTAAATACGTACTTTTTTAACAAAACTTAAATAAGGTTTATTATATTTACCTAGTATATAAAAACGGTATTATAATATTTAATCGGAAACTTTAATAAGTTTATTTGCGAATATACGGTTATATAGCTTACGTTATAATAATTACCGTTATAAAGAAAAAATAAAAACTTTTAAAGTTAAATTTTAAAATTTAAATTAATTTTTTAATCGGTTACCGATTTATAAATATTTACGAAATTTAGAATCCGTTAATTAATAAAGTTATTATTATTCGAAACGTATAATTTAACGAAAAGGTTATTTTTTTAAATACTATTAAAATCCTAAAAAATAACCTTTTATACGTTATAGAAAAAGAATTACAAAAACTATTACGATAAATAAAAATACCTAATTAAGACCTAAGTTACTTAAATATATAGATATAAAAAAAACGAAAACTTAAACGGAATAATTTAATTACCTTTATACGATTATTATATTTAAATTATTTCTGTCTCTTAAATTATTACGTTAACGGAAATAATAAATATAACTTTAAGCTTTTATTACGTTATTTAACTTAAAGTAACAGTAAAAGATAAAAATATTTTACAGGTTATAAACGTAAACTTTTTATATATTCCGTATTAAGAAAATAATTATTAATACGATTATAAAATATAAAAAGCCGCGTTTAATGTAAAACGAATAATTTACTTTATTAATACGATCGATAATCGGCCGGTAAATTGCAGAAATTTAAAAAAATTAATTACCCGAAATACGCGTTATTTTAATCGGAAAAATTTCGATACGAAAATATATACAATCTTTAAATTGCGAAACCGGATATATAGGCGTAATTTATTATTACCGCCGTAAGGCTATAAAAAGCTAAGTATATACCCTTTAAAGGAAATGTTTCGTAAAGCCGAAAAAGCTTATTTATAAAGTTATAAAAAAAGATTTTTAAGAAATCGTTAATTAATTTTTTATTAAAAAATTAAATTCTAAAATATATAAAAATATATATTTACAAGTTCGACAAATATAACTGATTACAAAAATGCAAAATACGTTTTATCGTATAAAGCGATTAATAATTAAAAAACGCTTATAGTAATATATACGCATTTACTTTAGCTAAAAGGTTATTTAAAACCTTAATTATTATTACGACTAAATTCGATTTAAAACTAAAATGATATAACGTTATTAACGTTTTTATTAACGTTTAATAACTTTATAAAATATATATAAAAACACCTCTAAAATACCCGTAACATAATAAAATATTTCTAATTAAAAAAGTTTTATATAACTTAAGGAAGTTACCGTTATTATAGCAGAAAAAATTTACCGGAACGTTTAAAAAATTAAAACTTAGCCCTGTTCTTTATAAACCTTATTACTTTATTTATTAAAAGTTGCTTATCTTTTTCTTTATAAACGATATCGTTATAATATATAGCAAAAAAAATTAAAACCTTATCGATTAATTGATTTAATAAATACGGAAACGGTATACCCTTATAAAATATAAGGACTTATAATAATTTCTTAATATCAAAATAATTAAAGATAAACTTAATAGAAAAATCTGGTTATCTTAATTCGATTTTATAAATAAACCAACTAACTTAATTCCTAAAAAAAGTTTAAATAACTTTTTAAAAACGCTTATAATTAACGTTAAACTATTACCGAATTTTAATCTAGTCTATTTAAGCTTTGTTAACAAATACTAGAAAAAAATCGGTTTTATCTTTTACGTAACGATTAATACGCAATCCGATATATCTTTTACCGTATCCCGATTTATCCATTTTAACCTAAACCCTAATAACGTATATTATAAAGCTGTTAATCGAATTATATTATACCTAATTAAAACCAAAACGTTAACGTTATAATTCGAAAATAAAAATTCGTTAAATATTTAAATAACGTTTTTTTCGTAGATAATATAATCGATCGAAAAAGTTTTCAAGTTTACGTTATAAAATTATTTAAAAAAGTAATAAAATAACGGGCGAATAAATAAAATATAATAATTATTTTTATAACCGAAACGGAATTATTATTTTTTACGTAAACTGCAAAAAAAAACCTTATTTAGCTTTCGATTAATTAAAAAATTAAGAATTACTTTAAATACTAAACCGTTAAATATATAATACGATAATTAACAAATTATACGGCTTATTAACGCTAACGTCGCCTTATTATAAATAAAACTGTAATACGTAAATAAATATAACTACTAACTATAAAAAGCCGTAAAAAAATTAATTAAAGTAGATTATACGCTTATAAATAACATGCTAGCTAATAAATTAATTAAAACCTTATTACGTAAACTATTTAGGCATTTTAAAAAGTAGCTAAAATTAATAAATATTACGAAAACCTTTAATTAATAAAGGAATACCTTATAAGTAATTTTTAAAAAAATTAACTAATTAAAAAGATTTAATTGCCGAAGAAAAAATCGAATGGAAAGCTATAACTTTAAAAAGTAATAATACGTAACGATTAACGCCACAAATGCTTTAAGACGTTAAGGGGATATGTCAGCTAGCAAAGAGTACTAAACGCACCCCATATACGGAAAGGTTCTCTCTGATCGGAAGATATATATTCCGTTACTAGGCTACAGAAAAGCTGTACGCGTACGAGAAATACACGCAACTTAGCCTAATGGAACAATACAACTGATGTCCCCTATATCTGACAGTACGCGTACGAAAAATATACGCAACTTAGCCTAATACAATAATATAACTGATATTCTCTATATCTGATAACAGTCTTTGCCCAGGAACCATTCTTTATACAGCCAAACGTATATATAAGGGCGATTGCCCCTAGACTTCTTTAGTCTTTCCTAGAACAACCATGCCCTTTTTGCTAGAATCTTGTATTTAATTACTGTAACTGCTGACAATTAAAAAAAATAACGTTTTATATAAGTACTTCGAACGGATTTTAGTACCTCGTAATAATAAATTTAAATAACTTAATAATAATATATTATATTAATTTAAATTAATTAGGTTTTTTTTTATTAAACGTTTTAATAGTTTTTTTATATATACGCGTATTATATCCGAATTTATTATAAACGCTATATTTTCGTTTTTTATTTTAACCTTTTATAATAACCCTTTCTAGTTACTATTAACTATATTTTTTATTACTCTTTACCTTTTAAACTAAAAAAGTTTATCTTTTTTATATAATAAATAACGTCCCGGATAAGCTCACGAGATAAACAAGCTTACGGGATGGTTTTTGATATATTTTAATTACCTAACTTTAATTAACCATTTTTTAATATTAACAATATAGAACGGTTTATAAAAAAAGCAAAAATAAATTTAGCCGTTTAGGCTAAAAAATGAAACCCGATATTTAATTATATAACATTTAATTTTATTTATAAAGTCGCCTATTTTATTTTATACGTACGATATATTAATAAATTCTTTAAAACCGATATTATCCTTAATTTGCGAAAATTAACGTTAACCGAAAAATAATCGATTATTAACTAAATTTTTAACTTAAATACGTAAACGTTTCCTATCCGGTATTAATATATTAAAAATATGGCGAATTTGTTATTTACGTAATACGTTATAAGATATATCGGGGTTAAATAAGTATTTAATTTTATTAAATAGTAATAAAAATTCGAAACGCGTTTAAATCGAAAAATAAATTATTAAAAAGTTTTATGCGAAAATTTAAAGGTATTTCGTAAATAATTTAAATTTATTCGGGTTATAATTGTAAAATACGGTATCGTAAAGGAGGATATTTACAATTTCGACAAGATAAAATTTTTAATAAAGTTTTTTATAACAACCGGTATAATTATTATTAATATTAAAAAACGTAGAAAATTTAAACAAGTTTAGTAAAAAAATCGGAAATGGTTTATAATAATATAAGTTATTAACTTTTAAGGCTAGGTTTTACCTTTATTTATTATCCTTACCGGGAAGAATTATTTTTTTCGTTAGTTTGCCGATAACCCACTTTTATCCGATTAAAGGATTATTATAAATAAAAACGATTAAGTAATAAATAAATTAAGTTTAAAATAAGTTAAATATTTCGATAAATATATTCGAATACGTATTAAAAATTCGAAACGTTTTTTTATTCTTAACGGTTACGAAAATTATTATTCGATCGAATTCGAAAATTATTATAAAACTAACGATATTATTACATTTTATATACCTGCTTATTTTTCTTATTAACTTTAACTTTTCGACGTATTTTATTTTTTCGTATTAAAACGTATTTATTTATTATATATCGAAAGTTTTATATAACGTTACGTTATTTATATTATTAAGGAAGATTTTATCGCCGGTTTTCGTAACGTATTTAAAGCTATTATAACGACCGATAATATTAAATCCGGATTTATGAAAGCTGGTTTCGTTTTATTTGATTTTAATAACATTTTTTCCGAATTCGAAATTTTTTTAGTTGTATTTATGCTAACCGTTTTTCCGTTAACCTCCGTCGGTTTTATTCGTTTTCCGTTTGCGAAAACCCTTAGGAATATTAAGGAAGTAACAAAATAAGGACGTTACTTACAAAAAAGGATTAAAAATTATTAGGGTAGCTTGCCGATAAGAATCGTTAAATCGGCAAGTTTTTTGATAAAAAGTAATTTGTTATTTTTATACGAAATTATTTTTTTTCGAAAAAAAGTTACTTAATTATACGAAACGAATTATATTTTAAGTAAACGTTATAAAATTAAAAACGTACGTTTCCAAAAAGGAGGAATATTTACTGTAAAAGAGGTAAAGGCTTTTATAGCTAAGAAAAAAGGTGGTGGTAAGTAATTGTAATTAGGAAAGGTTAAAGGTAGTCGTTATAAGAAGGTTTAAACAAAGGAATAAAAATATAGTATTTACGGAAAGCCCGGATATAATGTACGTATTTGTAAGGAAGTTATAAAGACGTTTAGCAATGAAAAATCCGATTAGTTTAAATTAATTTAATATATTGTGGTTAATTAAATTAAGTTTGATATCGCGAGGTGTTAAAAATTATCCCGTGAGCTTGTCTATCCCGTGAGCTTATTCGGCACGTTAGTTCTTTTTCTTAAAATGTTTATTTTTAGTTTTTCGGCGTTTATTAAAAATATAATTCGTTTTATGTAATTAATCGGTTTTTTTCTAAAAAAAAGTTTTATATTAAAATAATATATAACCTTTTATTATAAGATTAACCGATTTAAATATTTTTATCGGCGAGTAACCTTAATAATTTTTAATTATTTTTATAAATAACATTTTTATTTTAGTACTTTACAGATATTTTTAAAGGTTTTTACGAATAAAGAAATAAAAATAGTAAAAGTTAATAGGGAAATAATTAATATAAATATAACTAAAAAAAAATCGATATCGAAAAAATAATTATTAAATTTAAATAAAATAAAATTAATTTTTACGAATTTAAATTTAATATTATTAAACGTTATAATAACTTTAAACATATCGTAAAAGCCTATAAGAACTTTTTTAATAATATAAATATAATTACGTTATATTAGATTATCGATATATAACGATTAAACGCGTTTTAAATTTTTATACGCGTCCGAATATATTTATTAAAATACTAAATTTATTTTAAATTTAATTATGATTATTTAATGCGATTTTTTAATCGGTTATTAATAATAAATAACAATATAACCTAACTTTGAAAATTAATAACTTAAATAATTATAATGTATTTTTTATTTCCTTATTACGTTTATTTAAAACTTTTACGTTTTTTAATATTAATAAGTATTATATCCGTTATTATATAAAACTTTATTAAAATTTAATTTCGTTAAAGTTATAATTATTTTTTAACGATATTATATTTTACGATAATAACTTAAATAAACTCGAATTATTTATTAAATATTTCTAGATTTGTATATAAAACCCGTTAATAATTAATTTTTTAATTTAAACGTATTTAGAAATTCTTTTATCGTTTAATAAAATTCGATACGTAGTTTATTCCGACGTATTTTATAACGCGTTAAATAAGTAATATATTAACTATATTTTTAACGGATTAAAATCGGATAGAAAACGTTTATATATTTAAATCGAAAATTCGGTTAATAATCGAATTTTTTTCATGTCAGCTTTAATTTTCGTAATTTAAGTATATAATTATTATAAAAAAGCATACCGGTATATCGTTTATATAAAGTAAATTTTATAATTTTATATATAAAATTAAATATTATATAGTTAAATTTCAAGTTTCGTTTTTTTTAACTTAAACGGCTAAGTTTATTTTCACTTTTTTATAAGCCGTTTTATATTATTAATATTAAAAAATAATTAATTAAATGTCGCTAATTAAAATATATTAATAATTATCCGAAATCTCTCTAAAGGAGATGTAACCGTAAAACTACATTAAACAAATAAATAGATTATATTATCGGTTACTAAGCTTTACTAAACTCCAACTTTCTTATAAGCGTCTTATTTTAAGATAACTTTAAATTACCCAGTTATGCCCCTATTAACGACCATTCTTAACGGAATTCTGGATAATTTTTATAATCCGGAATAGCCGGATAAATTATCGTTCGTAATCCTCTTTATATTAATTTAAAAGTTAAATTTCGATATTTTTAAGCCCGTTATTATTATCCTTTAATTTTACCGGTAATTTTTTATAATCCGGATATTTTTTAATATAAGTTTATATAAAGATTGATTATTTTTACCGTTTTAAATTAAATCGTATCCGAAAATTAAAAATAAAACCGGATTTTTTTCGAAACGGTTATTAATATTAATAAAAATATCGATATATTTTATTCGTTTAATTATTTTATTTAAATCGAGTAACTTAATCGATACCGTTTTTATCGAAATTCCGGAAATACGGAATACTAAGACTTTATATTCGGATTTAGCCGGTATATTTTAGTTATTTTAATTAATAAAGGTTTAAAAAAGTACTTTAAAATTAATCGAAGTTAAAAAAATCGTAAGATTAGTAAAGAGTTATGTAAGGTCGTTAAGTTTAAGCCGTATTATCCAGGCTAAGCTAAAGATACAAAGTAATTACACTAATAATTAATACGATAAATACTTTACCTAATATTTTCGAATACGGTAATTATTAATAATATTTACGGTAACGATAGATTGTACCTTGGTTGCGAAAAGCCTTATTTCGAAGCCGATTACGTAATACCGATAAGTTTCGACCCTAATAAACCTTATACCTTTTAGCTTTACGGTTTAGCAGGGGGAATCTTAAATAATAACTTAAAAAATGTTAAGCTTTTCGCGGTAAACCTTAAATCCGTATAAGATAGCTGCTTTATAACCCTTCGCCAATCTTACGATAGCCACCTTTTTTAACCTCGATTAATCTTAAAACTTCTTAAACTCCTATTAATTAAAACAATTAAAACATACCGGCTAAGTCCGAATATAAAGTCCTAATACTCCGTATTTCCGGAATTTTAACTAAGATGATTTTAATTAAATTACCCGACTTAAATAAAATAATCGGCCGAATAAAATATATCGATATTTCCGTTAATATTAACAACTTATCCGAAAAAAATCGGGTTTTATTTTTAATTTTCGGATACGATTTAATTTAAAATAATAAAAATAATCGGTTTTTACGTAAATTTATATTAAGAAATATCCGGTTTATAAAAAAATTGCTAGCAAAACTGGAAGATAACGATAACAGGCTTAAAAACGTCGAAGTTTAACTTTTAAATTAATACAAACTGGAAAATTACAAACGATAATTTATCCGGCTGTTCCGGATTGCGAAAACCGTCCAGAATTCCGTTAAGAATGGTCGTCGATAGGGGCATAACTGGACAATCTGTGAGGTTGGGGTTTGGTAAAGCTTAGCAACCGATAATACAATCTATCCATTTATTCAATTTAATTTTACGGTTACGTCTTCTCTAGGGAGATAGTAAAGAGTTATAAAGTAGCTATTTTATACGAATTTAAAGTTTATCGTAAAAAGCTTAATATCTCTTAAATTATTATTTAAGATTCCCTTTACTAAACTGTAAAAGGTATAAGGTTTATTAGGGTCGAAATTTATCGATATTATATAATAGTTGACTTCGGAATAAGGCTTTTTATAATCGAAATATAATTTATCGTTACCGTAAAAACTATTAATAGTTACTATAACGTACTATATAAGCGAATCGCTTATATAAACAAATCGTTCGTTTTTTACGCTATTTTAATTACGTAACATTAATTGTTTATTTTTTAATATTAATAATATAAAACGGTTTATAAAAAAACAAAAATAAATTTAGCCGTTTAAGTTAAAAAAAAACCCGAAACTTAGTTATAAACGGTTTTATACAATATATAACATTCCCGAATCTACCTTAAAAAACTAATATAACGGTAAAGCTTACCGAGCCGATATTATCCTTAATTCGCGAAAATTAACGCCGACCGAAAAAAAATCGATTATCGAATAAATCCTTAACTTAAATATACGAATATTTCTTATCCGATTTTAATATATTAAAAATATAACGAATTTGTTACTTATTTAACATATTATAATACATATCGGAACTAATTAAACGTTTAACTTTATTAAACGGTAAAAAAAATTTAAAACGTATTTAAATCGAAAAATAAATTATTAAAAGGTTTTATACGAAAATCTAAAAATATTTCGTAAATAATTTGCGTTTATTTAGATTATAATTACGAAATATAATATCGCAAAAAAGGATATTTATAATTTTAATAAAATAAAATTTTTAATAAATTTTTTTATAATAATAAGTATAGTAATTATAAATACCGAAAAACGTAAAAAACTTAAATAAACGTAATAAAAAAATAAGGAATAATTTATAATAATATAAACCGTTAACTTTTAAAGCTAGGTTTTACCTTTATTTATTATCCTTACCGGAAAGAATTATTTTTTTCGCTGGTTCGCCGATAACCTATTCTTATTTAATTAAAAAATTACCGTAAACGAAAACGGCTGGATAACAAATAAACTAGGTTTAAAATAAATTAAATATTTCGATAAATATACTAAAACGCATATTAAAAATTCGAAATATTTTTTTATCTTTAACGGTTACGAAAACTATTATTTAATCAAATTCGAAAATTACTGCAAAATTAATAATATTATTATATTTTATATACTTACTTATTTTTTTTATCGGTTTTAACTTTTTAACGTATCTTATTTTTCCGTATTAAAACGCGTTTATTCGCTATATATTAAAAGTTTTATATAATATTACGTTATTTATATAATTAAAAAAAATTTATCGCCGGCTTTTACGACGTATTTAAAATTACTATAATAACCGATAATATCAAATCCGGATTTGCAAAAACGAAACTTATTTTATTTGATCTTAATTGCGTTTTCTCCATATTAAAAATTTTAATTATATTTATACCGACCGTTTTTCCACTTACCTTTACTAATTCCGTTATTTTTCTACCTGCGAAAATTCTTAAAAATATTATTAAAATAACTTAACGGAAACGTTATTTATAAAAAAAAATTAGAAATTATTAAGGTAGTTCACCGATAAAGATGGTTAAATTAGTTAATCTTTTAACAAAAAATAACTTATTACTTTTACATAAAATTGCTTTTTTAAAAAAAAACGGTTACTTTCGTAAAACAAACTACGTCTTTAGTAAACGTCGGAAAATTAAAAATATACGTTTTTAAAAAGGGGGAACGCTTATTATAAAGGAAGTAAAGGCTTTTATAACTAAAAAGAAAGGTAATAATAAGTAATCGTAACTAATAAAGGCTGAAAATAATTGTCGTAAAAAGGTTTAAACGAAAAAACGGAAATATAACGTTTACAGTAAACCCGGATATAATATACATACTTATAAGGAAGTTATAAAGACGTTTAGCGATAAGGAATTTAAATAATTTAAATTAATTTATTGCGTTATAGTTAATTTATTTAATTTCGTTATTGTAAAATGCTAAAAAACGAATAACTTGCTTATATAAACGACTTGCTTATATAATACGTTATTCGAAAATATTAGGTAAAATATTTATTGTATTAATTATTAATATAATTATTTCGTATTTTTAACTTAGCTTAAATAATACGGCTTAAACTTAACGACCTTATAATAATTATCCGAAATATTTATATAATTAAAATATTTATATAATACGTTATAATTATAATAAAGTTTTATAATTAAAATAATATAAGTTACTTTTAATTATTAAATATTTAATTAATATTAATTACTTAATTCCATTTATATATTTCGTATCGAATATACTTAAACCTTAAGCTAATATCGGATTAATTTTTAAATAAATACACTTGTCGTTTCTACTTTTTCCGAACTTTCTACTACGTTACGTTCATTCGTTCTCCCCCGGGGCTTTTCTCTTCTCCCTCCGCGCTAGCCCCCGCCTCAGTAAAGCGCAGCAGCGACAACAAACTCCCCACCCAGAACTGCGCCGGATTGGAGGGATTGGCCTTGTCCATAGCAACCGTCAACAACACATCCCGGCTCCCTCTTGGCTTGGATGATTTCATAAGCACAAACAGCAAAACGCCAGATTTATGCCATTCTGATACGTCCGGATTCAAAATCTGTTTATTCACGTCAATCATTCACAACCCGGTCATGGAACCTGTCACAAACGGAGAATTCCTGCCTTAACGTTCCCCAGAAGCATCATCTTCCGCCAGTTCTCCTGCTTTTCTGTGTCTTTGGACTGCTGGCATTGGCATTCTCGTCTTGTTTCCCGTTCATGTTCTCACTATTCGGCTGCAAGGACCCTGTTTTGATGACATAGACCCATAGAGAGGCTTTTGCATCGCGGCTTTTGCATGGCCCGGCTCCATAAATAACTTTAGTTTCGGATCTTGCAATTTACACGCCCCCCATCATTTAGACTAAAACGCGAGACATTCGAGGACCACAGACCACGGGAGCGACCTTGCTTAATAGAATCCGGCACGCATCTGATCTGTTTTCTTGATTCATTCACACCTTCTGTTCGCACTATGACCAATGCCTAAAGTCCACAAATCTCGGCATCGTTCTGCCCACCGTCTCGAATCCCCGGCGGACATTGAACACGGTGAGTGCACCCGTGCCATAACTTGCTTGCTACATGTTCTCTCCTATTGCTTCTCGATGCCAGAGAGCCCAGCCCCGTTGTTCAGCCTCATCCAAAGGTCACATTGTACCCGAAGAGAATCTGCCTTTCTTTGTATAATACTGGGCGATGGTGTGGACAAAGCGAATTACATCTACTGTTCTAAACAAGAAGTCGTACGAATCATGGTTAATAAATCCCTTCTCTGCAGAAGTGCCGTCTTCAACCTCGACTTCCGATGCAAAGCAGAAGACGACGACGCCCAAGCCTGCTTCACCGGGCATCATGAATACCACCAAGACCAACGGCCTATCACCCGAACCCGGATCCAGGCCCTACACTAGTTCCGCAACCAACGGAAATGCCAAAGTTCCCTCCACGATCCGAACAGTCGCCAGTTTCGACGCTTCAGAGTCCTCTTCGTACGAATCCCCTTCAACAAGGGACAGCGGCTTTTCCAGCTCCGTCCACAGCAATGCTAGCGGCGCGTCAGACATATCCCAGCAACCAGAATCAGTACAAAGCGCCTCCACGATGAAAATAACACTGCAGTCTCCAGGCCACCTCGCGCCGTCACCAATGCCTAAAGGTCTAGCATCACCTGCACCGAGTGTTACAACCCCAGGAGCAGATGAGGATGTAGCATATGAATCATTGCAGGTTCCTAACTCGGCCGAGGACCACGGCCGTTCCGCACGCGAATCATCGCCCCAATGGGACGGCGCGGTTGGCAAGGCCGGCTTAGGGAAGACCGGCCGGGTGATCAATAAATTAGTGTCGGACAACGAGACGCTGAAACGGGATATCCAGATCGAAAGGTTGAAGGCCGAAGAGTCGAAACAGGCTGCCAAGCTCGTCGAGGACAAGATGGAGCGCATGGTATCAGAATACGAGTCCAGGTTATTGGAAGCCAACGTCACCAAGACCTTACTTAGTAGGAAAGAGAGACAGGTGGAATCACTGCAGGCCGCAGTCGAACTCGAGAAGAAGCGCACGGCGGATGCCCAAGAACGGGAACGAACATGGAAGGCGGAATTAGAGAAGAGCCGCCGCGACGCCACTGTCCAGGTCCAAGAGGCGAACGCGCAAGCTGCGCTTATGGAGGGCCGGTACAACGCGATCGCCTCCCATTGGAGAGATCAGGGCGAGGAAGTAAAGCGGGCGATGGTGGACCTCAACTCTAGGATCGAGAGCTTGAACATGGAGCGCAAAAACGACGATGATAGGATTAACACGCTAAGGGATCTTTGCGACCAACAAGACGGGAACATCCGAGACCTTAAGAAGCAGAAGGACGAGATCGCCCGGGCGTTCGAAGACTACAAGCGTCAGCAAGAGGCCATGCTGCAGGGCATCAAAGACCGCGCCCGTGAGAGGGAGGAAGAGCAGGCGCGGACTATCGAGGAGACGAAACGGGTGCTTGGCCAGCTCAAATGGGCGCTAAATGTCAAGCAAAACGTCAAGGGTGCACAGTAGCCGGGTCGACACTAAAGCTGGACACTAGCGGGGATGCTATGGTTCCGGTCCGGACCGGCTGTCGTCGGCTCTTCTACTATGCCCGCTCATAACGCTGCCTGGTTCGCAGTTATCTCACCTGTGGGCTGCCATCACCGGGACTGGCGCCATCATAGAGTACCCGAGCTATTCGTCATGCAATGACCGTACCCCGATTTTCCATCTTCGGTCACCCCGGCGCCACGGTCCAGGTTCTGGTGGTTTTTTTGTTCGGAAAGGGGAAGCTCGTCCGGTTAAATATTCTCATATATCCTTCCTTCTTCTACGTTAGGCATATCTCTCGAATAAGGGCATGGGTCCGGTAGGGGAATCAGAATGTCGAGCATTGCTAAAATCTGGATATGATACGGAGACGGCGTTTGAAGGCGTCTAGGCTTCACATGAGGATGATCAGAAATTACCGCTCCTTGCCTGGCATCAAATTCTTTATGTTGTTTTTCAAATTTCTTTCTTTTAGGGGAAAAATCCGGTTGGCATGGACCCGATGTATATTTAAAAGACTTGCACATGCACCTTACTTCCCTTTTACTTTGCATATACCCCGGCGGCTTGTTTGTTAAATCGAAAGGAACATTCCTACCTATTTCACGCACTCCGAAAATGACTCTTTACACAATATACGAGGGTCGGCGGTAAATGTGATGTGTATGTACGTTGACTGGGCATTTGAGGTCACCCGTGATAGACCCAGCCTCGCCGTTCGATCTCACTTGCTGCCGCCTACGCAGCGACGGCATGGGGGCTCCAGGCGCTTCTCATGCTTCCGGTCTGTTTATACGGATTCTTGGTCCATATGCGGCAACGAGGTCGACGGATATGCCAGTGGGGCTAGTCTCGCCTGTTGCTTCCGAAGCCTCTGGACGACCGGCGGTGACGATCTCGCTGTGTGTGAGTATTCCGAGGTGCTTCCATGCCGTCGGGGCTCGTTCAGTTCGTATTGATTACTTACCCGACGCCCACCTAGTAGGTAGTACCCACACGGACGAGGGGCGCCGCAGCTTTCGGGGGAACAGCTGCTGTCAATAGTTATTTACCGACCGCTTTTGGAGATGAGGAACCGATTACTACATAGCGGCTATATATGCCGATCCTGGTGATAGTGAGCAGCGTCGCGACCCATTCTAGACCTCGCAGTTGCACCAAATCGGAGATTCAGGAGGTGGTTTACGTAAGCAACGATCCCGCTTAATTAACCGCTATAACAAGTCTTTTGAACAACGTCACCAAGCGAAGCATCAATTCGAATATGACGAACCAGGTCTTCACGGCGGGGCTCCGGGGGCTATCAGATGCACTCGGTGGTCCTCGGCGGTATAGCATGGGTCCTTCACGCAACAACGCGACTCCTTGGTGAGTGCGTTCTCATAACGTCGTCGCGCCGTATCGTATCTTGCCGAAACATCCTCTAACTCAGTCAGGACATGCATATAGTCCCTCAGAAGCTTCGGGTCATCCTTTCCCTCCGTCCCAAAAAGCGGGCTATGTTGACGAATCTAGCTGCCCGCTTCCACTCCCTCAGGAACCCCCCCGCGCCCCAAATGTGGTAGGAAGGGGTATATGCCTCTCTGGAAGGTCCCGGCGCTAGCTGCTCTAGTCGTCCTCGCCAGAGCCGTAGACCTCCTCGTACTCCTCCTCGTACCCGGCCTCGGCCTCCTCGAGCTCCTTGCGCATCTCCTCGATCTCCTCGCGCCTCTCCTCGAGCTCCTCCTTGTCCGAGCTCGAGACGGAGCTCCCGCTCCGCGTCTCGTCGGGCAGCTCGCCCTCCCACCTCGGGTCGGGCTCCTGCGGTGGCGGCGGCGGCGGCGCGGGCTCGTACGCCGACTCTTGGGGCGCGGCGACGTAGACGGTCTGCTGCACGGGCGCGGGCGCTGGCTCAGCCGCGGCCGCGGCCCTGGCCTTGTCCTCGTCGTCTGACGAATCGCCGGCTGTAGGGGGACAGGTGTTAGTTACCCCTATCCAGTGGCACTAGGTAGTGTGTTTGGGACCGGGGTGGACCGGAAAACCAGGGCGTGCGTGTGTGTGTGGACGCGTGGGTGGAATCAACTTACACAGCGCGTTGGCGATGAGAGCGCCACCGATGGCACCGACTGCGACACCACCGGCACCGGCAGCTAACATCTTGCCGGTACCGGAACTCTCCTTCTTCTTCTTTTGCTCCTCTCCGGGCGCTCCGTACTGTCCAGGCGGCGCTCCATACTCTCCCTGCTGTCCGTACGGCTGTCCACCATAGGCGGCGCGCTGTGCGGCGTCGTCGTGGCCAGGGGGAGGAAGCGGGGGCATCCCGCCCTCCCCGCCCTGCGGTGCGCCGCCGTAGTAACTGTCACTCGCGCCGCGAGTACCGCCATATTGTTCGTTGTGCCCAGTTGCGTAGGGCGCATCGGAAGGGGGGACTCCAGGAGGCGGAGCGTACGGGCCCTGTGCGCCAACAGTCAGTAGCTACCTAGGATGCAAGAAACGGTCTGAAAAGTCCAACGTGGATACTCATGCTCCGTTATATATCCGCTTGCATGTATACAGCTAGAGTGGCGACGAGAAATATGGCAGCGGCGAAAGGGGGAAGGGAAGGGCGTATATCCCGTACCTGAGGAGGCGGCGCATATGTCGTCGGCGGATCCCACTGTGAGCGTCCCGTCGACTGGTCGACGTAATACCACCGGTTCTGATTCGCATCCCACTGGGCATGCCAACCGGGAGGCATCGGCGGGGGCGCCCCATAGGGCGCGGGAGGGCCCTGGGGAGGGGGGGGACCCCCGTAGGGAGAGCCCTGCTGAGGGTGAGGGCTACCGTAGTAAGAGCCTTGCTGGGGCGGAGGGCCGCCATAATAACTGCCCTGATGAGGGGGTCCGGGAGGGGCGCCGTACGGGCTGGGGGCACCGGGGTAAGGGCTGGGAGCACCACCGTAAGGACCGAGAGGTGCGCCGTAGGGACCGGGAGGAGCGCCGTAAGGACCGGGAGAACCGCCGTGGGGGCTCGGAGCACCGGGGTAGGGACTGGGAGCGCCAGCGTAAGGAGGAGGACCGCCGGCCCCGGGATATTCGCTAGGAGCAGCTCGTGTTCCCTCTGGAACAAGTCAGCTTCGCCATGTAAGAACCATGAAACAAGGTAAATGCAGGGCTCGTCAGATACCTTGCTGCTGCCCTTCCTCCTTCTTGTCATCCTTATCGAACAATTCGTCGGCCCATTTTTTGATGAAAGACATCTTGTATGGTCAGACGAAGGGTCGAAAAGGGTTCCTTGAGTGATGCGGGATGTGACGAATGAGGGGAGAAAAGGGAAAATAACAATAAGATTGCAAGTGGGAGGACGATGGCTGTCCCGCACAACGCAGGAGGAGTAGTATGTGTGAGGGAAACAGGCCGTGGAAAGGAGTGGGAGTGTGGGGGAATAGATTTTTTATGGACGTTTGGTATCAGGACCTTGAGTGTTGATGATTCTACCTAGGCGGCCTCCGGGTCACTTGGGAGGAGGCAGGCTACCCGACTTGGGAAGCTTCGGTTGATAGTTCCCCAGCCTATCATGCCCCTCTACGGTACGTGGTCCACCATTGGCGATCCCTCTCACCGTAGTAGGTATGGATCTGAAGGAATAGGGTATCCGGCGCCTAATAGGCACCTTGGGGCGTTGGGGCTTTGCATATTCGCGTTTCATGTTCATAGAGCGCCTACAAAAGCCATAGGTACGTATGGGAGATTTGCGATACTTGATCGCTGAGGGTTGGGACGTCCCAGGCGCTTGGGTGCCTTCGGATATACACATGAAGGTTATTCCCCCCTCGGTACCTAGCTGGGTCTAAAGAACCAATCTAGGTACGATCTCCTCCGATCACTTACCAACCGCTTCAGGGATGTCGCGGAGACCCATAGACGACGCTTCACCGTGACTTGAAGCTACCTAATAGACGGGAGCTGCGTGAGGGCCGTGCTTCTCTGCGGAAGCAACGAAAGGTTATCAGGCGATGATCTTTTCAAAGAGTCATCTTCAGAGAGATCGTATACGCCGTGCCGGGCTATGGGCATGGGGGACCGCGTTTCGGTTTTTTAGAATATGTCGTGTTGCAACCGTTCCCGTAGGCCCTAACGTACAGAGGATACCAGGGAGACCCTGAGACCCTACCAGTACTGCTCTATATCGAAGATAGCGCTTAGAATTAGCGGTACGCGCTACTTCTCCTCATCCGAATGTTTTACTTTCAGGAAGAGGCCATCATACAACTGACACGTGGGGTGGAAATTTGTCTCATCACGTAGGCAGGCCGTGCCAAGCCGGATATTGGTGCCGGTCTTCGAGTCTTCTAGCGGTCCGGAGTACACCTCTCTGCTTATCAACCCAGACGGCAGATCGGACGACGTATCACAAGGCCAAAGTGCGCAAGGCTACCGGTATTACAGTAATCAGTTCTTGATGCATCTACGAAGTACGCGTTCGGAAAACCGCTTCGAGCAACATCGCGTGCGCCGTCTCGATGGCGGTCTCTGCCAAGATTGACGTCGTTGCTGTGGGAGCGCCAAGGGGACCTGATCCGCAAAATTACCCTATCCGTCCGTGGCCTTTCAGCTGGTCAGGGATCATGCTGTGCATCGGAAAGCTTGGCGGCGGGTCCCGGCTTGGTCCAGAAGCGGCAATGGGTTTGAGGCTCCCGCGAATCAGTCCACTCGCTGGCACTCCGACGGTTTGCTAAACCACTTTTGGAATATTCTTGGGAGTCCTCACCGGCACCGTACTTAACTTCCAACTGATAAAATCGACGTAGGATGCTTCTGGCCTCATCGAGTTCTGGGTTGGCGATGAATCCCAGCGCTCGGGAGGTAGACAGTCAAGATGGCCTTGGCTGAATTCCCCAGGCGGGAGCAGTGAGACCTCCTTTTATCCTGCTATATCTACGATGAAGTACTGAGTGAGATGGAATACAAGCACACCGTGAGCATAGGATAGCATAAGTGATAACCAGAATAGTCCGCGCCGTTTGACTACGACAGCGACGACGTCGTATGCTGCCGGGATGATGTTGTAGGGTTTCTGGTGGGGGTCTATCGGCACCTTAATTCCAGTGACCAGAATGGCGATACTGATCCAAAAGGACCTGACTATTTCGCGACGGGGGCATTTCATAGGGATGGCTGAATTCTTTTGCAGCCTTACAATGCCTGGACAACTGCGGACATAGTCTGCTGCAATGACTTCTACGGACGCGAAAGCGGCGGTTAAGTCTTCAGGAAGTCGTTTACCCTGGCCTACACCAGCAGGTCGTCACGCGACCTGACTCGAACAGGGGCCATCCGGAAGTTCGGAAAAGCGGTAAGACGTAATATGTGGGCGAGATCTCGTTGGCCCCTCGGCGGACTAAACGCGCGGTTGCTTCTTAGATCGGCTCTTAAACCTCCACTTTGCGGCGGTCCACGTGAACTAACGCGGAGAGACTATGTACGCTACACTAGCCAACTAGTAGTATAACAAATTGATCTGGTATACTTCGCACCTATGTAGCTTGGCTACTTATTAAGTATGCGTGTTACGCTCGAAGCGGTGGAGCTGCCTGGGAGGTCACCGGGCTCCCATAGAGTACCTTCGTAGCAACCCGAAGGCCCAAACCGTTTTACCGCGTACAAAGTATCAGATCGGATAGACATCCCTATCAAGTGCCTTCTAGTCTAGCGGCAGTCTCTTACACGGGCACATTTCAGCCTCATCGAGCCACATGAGGAAGGTGTTGCGCGATGCCCGTTCTATATCCGCGATTGAGGACGGCTTGTAAGTGCCCAGTATTGCGCCTCCGTTATTGGCATCTCCGCGACATCTTCATGATGATGCCTTCACGCCGCATGTCAGGAATGTGGCTCCAGGACGTTAGACTAGGCATTCAAAAGAAGAGGGTTCGAAAGGAGCGTAGGAAGCGGTTGGAGAAGCTATAGCTCCAGCATCTAAGCGAAATGGGCCAGTTCGCGTCTTCGCATCCCCACTGAAGCTATCACGGGCGTGAAGAATAGTTAATAGGGCTCCAGGACCAATAACTGGGAGTCAAGTATGGCGCCGTATTACGTCGTTTAAATCATTGTAACCCTATCTCTATCCGTCCCGTTATGCAGAGTTACCCCTCATTCGCACCGTTATCACATCCCTAAGATTTGAAGCTTAGCGTTGGCCGACTTCTTCACCATTGTGCTGGGAGAACGAGAGATCTCTCTAGTATGTTGATGGACACACGCCAATTCTACCCCCGTCAAAAGTTTAAGATGAGTCCGTTGCAGTAAGAGCCCGCAATGCTGGCTAGGTACAGGATCGTACCGGTCATCTCCTCTTCGCGGCCGAACCTCCTCGCCGGGATGAAGGATGGATGGCCAGGCGGCTCGTTCTCGACGTCGCGCGAGTTGATAACTATATCGGCGATTTCGGAAGGGAATACTAGACAAATGTTGTTAGCGAGGAGTCCTTTTACCGGAGGTGAAATGCACTCACTTCCAGGGGCGAGGGCGTTGACCCTAATGCCGTGAACAGCGAGGTTGGTGCTCGCGTGCTTAACGAGGTGCGTGATCGCAGCCTTACTCCCGGCGTATGCAGGGCACGAATTCTTGTCCCTGCTAAATCCAGACACGCTCGAGGTGATGATCACTTGGCTTTGGATCGTGGGTACCTTGCTTCCCAGTTTCGCCGGTGCACCGTAGCCACCTTCCAACGCCTTCTTATTGCCGGCGTCCAGCAACTCCAAGAAAGCCAGGAGGGTGAAGTATGCTCCCGTAACGTTGACGTGGAACGTTTCCGTGAAGCTCTCCATCGACACCTCCTCGAACAGCCTCTTGCGGAGATCCTGAATGCTGTCGTTGGCCGCAAAGGATTTCGGCGGCCCATAAATACCGGAGTTTGCGATCAGGAGATTGATGAAGCCCGTCTCTTTGGAAATCACGTCGACTGCCGATTGCAGCGATTCTTTGGAAGTGACCTCGCATGGCAGGGGGGCGATATTCGAATGTGCTACCATGGCCTTCCCCAGGGCAGACTGCCGCCGGCCGAGGATGTAGACCTGCTTTGCGCCGGCACGCGCCAGCGCCTTCGCCATCATAAAGCCGATGCCTGACCCTCGTTAGTGTACGATGGTCCGGGGGCGGCAGGGAATTGTATGGTTACCTGTTCCGCCTCCGGTCACCACCGCTACAAGTCCGTCAACGCGGAACAAACCTGATGGCTCCATCTTCGTTGATTTTTGTTTCGGGTCACTGTAGCCCTTCCGCCCGTTCTTTTCTTTCCGCAGGAGACCTTTGTCTTGAAGAACCGTGTCCCGGGTGACATGTGCGAGAAGGTCAGCTATTTATTGAGTCGTTATATTCCCACCAAGCCCAAGGGAGCAGGTCCAGTTTTTCCCCACATGGGAATGTGGCGAACTGACCGGCGATAACCTTCCTAGTCCGTTCCAGGCCGTAGAACTCCCGGAGTTTCTCAGCCCTCCGTGTGGATCCAAGGAGGCCCATGGTCCGGTCGACGCGGAGCTTGCCGGGCAAGCACCTACCTGTTATGGTCATAGCTCGGCCACTCTAGCTGTCCCCACTAGAGCAGCTACTAAACCGCCGATGTACTGGTAAATCCGTAAAGATATTGCGCCGAGGCAGGCGGCCCTCGACCGAGGAACGGAGGCATCCGTTTGCTGTATGCGGATGCACACCGAGCTAGCTACACGGCTCTTCCCATGGACGGTATATTCGAGACGGAGACAAGCTAGCAATTACCAAAACTAGACATTCTATGCAACGAAGCGCCTCCTTGGCCCAAGTTGTGTAGGATCACTAGGATATAGATCTGGGAAGGTCTATATGGAGGTTGTCCGCTAGGTAGGCCTACGTAGTGAAGAATGACAGAAGCCAAAGTCCGTGGCAACATTTCACCTAATACCGTTCTTGCGCGCCATGATGTTCTGCATCGCCTTGCATGGGTCCCGCTCAGCCAGCCGCATATCAACCCTAGAGTAGTGGCATGACCATGATGTCCACGATGGCCGTCCGCTGCACTCACCTGCAATGAAATTAACGTGATTATGAAAGGCGCTCCGTGATAATGATGGACACGCTAGGTGACATTACCTACGGGATTGGAACGGGGTCAAATTTAAAGAGCCTTACACATCAAAGGCGCTGATGCCACTATCCCATTGTCAAAGGGTTCTTGGGCGAATATAATCGCTGAAGCACTGACAACCCTATCCTCCAGTAGAAAGCGTTATCCTCTGTGGATTTTATAGTGCGTCTTCGCTATTCAAGGCGCAAGACACCAGAACGGGCTACCTAAGTTCTCCTGCTCAGTACTGAGCTCCCAGACCACGTATCCAACCCTGACTACGAAACGTACATGAGCACACTGAATAGACTTACCAATGGTCTCTTTTCCTAGCAGGCAAGTAGTACACCTAGAGCCTCAACCCTCCCAATGACAGTGAAGGTTCAAAGAGAATGCGGCATCTGAACTAGAACAACAGTCGAGAGGGCTTGGCTATCTCACTATCCTATGACGGTAAGAGTAATGTGCACGACTCTGTTTGAACTCTCGTCAAAAGTCTTTGTTGTAGCAATCCTGTGAAGTACTGATAACGCCAGGAAACTTGTGGCATCGTCCCGGACCTGACTCTCTTGGATATCAGTATAACACTGGTCGACAAAGGCTCTAATAAAGCAGCAGATATCTTAACTCCCCCCGGAGTACGGCGCTCGAGATTGGTTGGAACAAAAAGAGAGCTTCCAAATGGAAGGGAATAGGAACGGGGTTGAAGCGGTGAATGCATTTGCGTCTCTAATAGGACCCAAGTTTGAGGACAATAGATGAAAGATCGAGCCGGGGTGACCGCGACATCGGCCCCAATAAAGAAATCTTATGAGGACACTGATGTCCGGTGATGTCGTCAAGTTCTTGCATGAGGAAGGCGCATGGGGAGCGACAGCGTTTATTGCGGAGACCATCCCGCCTTCCGAGTGACGCTGTCTCAAAATTCTGCACGTATCCATCATCAGAGACTTCCTCAGTCTTTCACTTCATATTCGCATCTTCGTTTGTTCCCCTTTCGCTTTCTGCACACATACATCTATCTGTGCACTTCTTCCTCTACACATCTCGTGTAGTTGAGAACCCCTTGACATCCAGCCACGGCCAGTCTTTAACGGAGGTGAGTTTGTATTTCGAATTCAAGTTCTACAAGGTGACTCTTGTGGACGGGTCTAGTGGCTATCAGCATACATTCTATTTTGCATCGGAGCAGTTGCGTATGCTCTGCGCGAGGGTGGTAATACTCTCACTGATGATCTAGATCATTTACCATGCGTACGCAGGTTACCTTTGCCGCTCCGTATTTTATAAAGCACCCCTTCTTACTTTACTATCTGTTGACAATAACATCGCCTTTTCATACCTCTCTTCCCTTGACCAGTTCTTCCTCTTTCAATACTACTACCCTCTACTAACTTCTCAACTGACATTTCATTTCCCATTGACACCCGGCCACGGCCAGAGTCTTCCGGAGGTGAGATTACATTTTGAATTCGAGTTTTATAAGGTGGCTCTTGTCGACAGCCTAGTGGCTATCAGTATATGTCCTTTACATTGGAGCAGTTGGTTACGCCCTGCGTGGGAACGACGATTCCGCGGGTAATCATCTAAATCCTTAAAGACATACATACGCAAGCTACCTACTTCGCCTGGCTTCATCCTTTATAAGCCTCTCTCCTGGGCTACCCATTTTGTTAACGGTCACATCGCCTTTCAACTAAGACTCTCTTCTCCTCTTTCATACCACTACCCCTCGCCTCCGTTCTTGACTGATCGTCCCTTTTCTATTCCGTCCTCTTCCGACTAACAGATATTCTCGATACGTTTTCCGAGTAAGCATTTCCGAAAAGCGCATGTAGCTCCCTTGGTCCTCAGTGCCCTCTCCACCCAGCTCATTAAATCTTACTGAGCAGGCCATTTTTTTTTTTTTTTTTTTTTTTTTTTTTTTTTTTTCGGATTTAGACCTCGCATCTAACTTGACGCGTCAGGATTACTAGGCATAATATCTGGATGGCGAGAAAATAACTACCAACTCAAGTCGCCTTCACCCAGCAATCATGCCGTCTACTTCGGAAATCCGGGTAAACCAGGCTCTGCAGCTCCAGTTTCCCGCCTGGGCCGCTGCCAACAGGCCTGCTTCGCCCTCTCAAGACAACCACGATGTTGAGTCCGGCGCTGAGACGGCAGTCCCCGAGCATTCTGAGTTTTTACTTAGTACGGCTGATTGGGTCCTACGCCCTAAAGGTCTTCAGGAGTTATATGAAGCCCTAACGCAGGAGCTTACGGTAGGATATCCATCAATGCACTTCGGATAGCCGGGTAGTACTAACGGCGCTTTCAGACATCGACGATGACCTACCAGGTTGAGCAAGCTGTATTCAAAGTCAAGTGCCCATACGGCCTGGATACAACTTTCATGGCACGCTTCCATGAGGTATTCAAGCAGATCGTTGAGAGTGACCTCCAGATTCCTTCTCAGAGCGACCAAGGCGAGGTAAGTGTAATGATCCGGATTGACAAAGCTCACCTCATTTGACACATATAAAGGCGGGACTCCAGAAAGCCATGCCCTTCGATGTTTGGCGTGACATTGGCTACACGGAAGAAGAATTGAACGCATTCGAGCTCTTCAAGGCCAAACGCGAGATATTCGAATCCACTTTCAAAGAGAAATGGGAGTTACCACAGGACGTAGAGCTTATGACCGCCACTGCCCATGACCTACTCCCTGGGGGATCGATATCTGAGATCGAGAAAGCAGCAGGCGTCGCGTTGGACGTGGTCGACGACGGATTGGTTACATGGATCGGAGCGGACTCAGAGGACAAGATTTCTCTTGCCAAGAAGAAATTGGATACGCTTGCCAAATATTTTGTAAGACTGATTGCCAAAATATCCGCATCTGCAAGCTGACTTTGCTGTAGGCGATGAAGAGAGTGGACAAGTCCGAACATCTCTTCTATGCCGAAGGGACTCGGAACTGGATGGGTGAACTCCGATTCTGGGGCCAAGTCGACAATCCTCTCATCTCGAGCTTCTTTCTGGATCGTGACCAACCTCTCCCGAGATATTCTAAGCTCCTTGAGAGAGGCGTAATAGTCCGCATGTCGCCATGGGACCACCAGAAAAAGGCCTACGTATCGGTCCCGCAGCAGAACATCATCCCGGCGAGCACAGGAGAGACCGCAAGACACCCGTTTAGGGCCTTTCAGAATTGGGTATACCGTGGAAAGATCAAGCCCGAGAGTAGAGCTCCTGTACCAGCACAACCACATGTCACGACGCAAGAGGCCGCTTCACGGGAGAACAGCGATAACGGAAGGATTCTCAATGAAACCAATCTTCGCGACGTCGGTTCATGGGTTGAGCGCTTGCCCGAGCCTCAGTCGATGTCGCAGTTCAATCTGGACCGACATCTGCCCGAGTGTCTCGATGAGCTTAGTAACATTACCGATCTTCGTATCAGCTCTGAGACTGATAACGAGAAGACCCCCAAGATCACCCGACCGGCCAGACCGGACAATGAGGGCACAGTCTCGGCTGGTAATAACCCCGATGTGACGACTTCGGAGGAGGCCGGCCAGACACTGATTGGAACCCTAGAAGACAAAGTCCCAGGGAATGAACTGTCTGAATTCGATGCCTTGAAGTCGCAAGGCTCGATCAGAGAGCTAGAGAACGCATTCATGATAGGCAACGAGAGTGGAGCACAGACTCTTTCCAGTAGTCCGCCAACGGCGATTGCCAAAAGCAATGGCATATCGGAACTATTCCAGACTGCTACCTCTACCCGTCAGCTGGATAATTCTACGCCCCAGGAGACTCTCATCGACCTAGGACCACAGACTTCATGCATAGAGCCACCGAAGTACGGCGACCTGTCTAGTGATAAGCCGCACGGCCCGCAAGACAACGCCCACACTTTTAGCCGTATGGTTTCCCCTTCACAGTCAGTGACGAAAAAGACAAGTGGTGGCTCGGAAGACCCCTTCTTGAGTCTGTATCTAGGAGCGAGGCCCTCTCCCAGGACCGGGAACCACTCCCCAGGAAACGCACATGCGGGTGCCACGGCTGTTGCAACACGTGTTCCATCCACTGCAGTAAGCAACGAGCTGCTTATAGATCTATCAATCGCAGAGGACGAGAAAGAAAGCCGTGAATTCCACAACACCATGCGTCAGAAAGCAAGCTCCAGAGCTCAGGGCGTGACCGATAAGCTTACGAAGCCCTCGACTCCTGGTCCAGCCGCAAGCCAGGGCGGCCATAGTACATCCACGTCTCGAGGTCCGAGCACACCCAAATACCGGGGTCCGAGTCACTGCGCGGAAATGTTTGGTGGTAGGCAAGACCCAGATCCCCAGCTACTGACGGATATAAACGAGAAACTGGTCAGGATCCTGGAACCTTTGAGAGTGTGGCGGGGCCAGCTGTCCCTGAAGGTAGATATCGGAAGATTCTGCTTCACGAAAATCAGCCCGGCTCATGTCCAGTTGCCGGGTCCTAATGCTACCGTCCAGCGTCACGAACCCTCTAGGCTCAAGGAAGCCCTGGACACCCACCACATCCGACCGAAGTCCCTTCTGTTCACACGAATCCTGTCCACAGAGGGCGGCGATGCCAATTTCATCGCCCATCTCAAGGAAGCGGAGGGGCCTGCGGAGGGAGGGAGAATGTGGCGGCCTGATCCCGACGGTAGACGGGTAGTCTACGAGATTCCCTGCAGGGCACGCACCGCGAACGGCGAGACGTTTGGCTTCGTCATCGAAGTGGACGGAAACGACTTTTCATACCACGTCCGCCAGATTGACCATAACCCGATACAGCTTTTCGTACACTGCATGAAGCGTTCCTGGGACTTTCGGCTAACATTATCCGCAACCCCGAACACGGAGAAGATCCGGGACACCTTCGCCAAGGACGTGGTGGACTCGCTCCGCATCACGTAAGACCTTCTACTTTTAAAGTGATTGCTATGACTAATTGATGTCACAGTCCCCAAAGATCTGGTGTCCCACGCCTGGAATTCGTCGCCCGCGAAGAGTATCAGGTCGATATTGGAATCGTCCGAATCCGGAACACTGCAACCTACAGGCGGGACCTGGAATGCGCTCCTTACTTAGACTTTCCTGACAACGCCCGCAGATGGGACGGACTTGCGCTCTCCGAGGTCCATGACATGGTTACCTACATGGAACCGCAGGGGGATGGCACTATCAAATACTTCTCCGAGGCGTTTTCTGGTGTCGCAGACAAGGGCCAACCGCCCATGTGGATTGAGGCGTCCATTCACTCGAACATGGTCGCTGAAGCCTTCGAGGAGAACGAGAGTCTCGAGGTCGGTGATGAAGCCAAGTGGTCTGCCGAGGAACTCAGCGAGAGCGGAGTCTTCGACGATCTCATCAGAACGGCAACCCAGATGGTCAAGCAGATGGACGGAGTCGGATACTGGAGCAACAACGGCCAGAATTCCCTGACACATGGCCGCCCCCCGCGAAGCGACCGAGAAATAGGCCGCCGGTACCGTTCCCCAGGAGCGTACAAAGAAGTCTATTGGTAACTGTTGGCTTCGTCACAGGGCCTGCCTCTCCTGCTTGAACCTGGGTCGGAATGGAGAGAGATAGGCTATCGGGTCGTCGTCCAAGCCTATCTCTTGGCAAAGACGTACCTGCACTTGGTCTACGCTCCCGACGTTGACCTTATTCGGTTCTCCCGAATTTGCACTTTGATTTTTGCGATGTGTTTTCCGCATCATAATATCTCGGATGGAGTTGTTGTTACCTCTTTTGAGGTTATCCACTGAGAACCATTATTCTTTCCGACGAATCTCAACTATATCGTCGTACTTGGTCGAAGGCCCTGTTAGTCCGTGGACTGGAACCCCACATTTTCCAGAAGCACACGGGGACTCTACGGCATATCGAGTTTGGCGGCTGCCAGTTATCTCGTCGACAAAAATTACGACGTTGAAGACGGCTCACCTGCAGCTTGATTCCATCAAACTCGTCGATCTGGGTGGCGCTACGTATAAAGGGTCAGGAGAACAACTGCGCATGCGTCAACGACACGTCGTCAGAGCTGGACGATACAGACGGATGCGACTCCCCTAAGCTCAGACGCCCAGCATCCCTAGCAGAACCCCACGTCGAGCATGATTTCACTTCAACAACGCAAAGGCTGGTCCTATGCATACATCGTTGCGATTGTTTCTTTTCCTAGAGTCTATTTCCTTGCCTTCTCCTTCCTTTATTTATAATGCTGGCATTTCCCCCCACCATTTGAGAGCAGAGCCACGGAGGCCTTGTCTTCTTCAAATAGTACGGTCTTCTGTCTGGGCTGGAGGGGGACCGAAGCCAAGATCTTGCGCATGCGGATTCCGACCGTGGAACTGGATGGATAGATAGACAAGTAGCTAGCTAGGTACTCGTCATATCTCATCGACCGACCGAATAGACACTGATGTTTGCTGAAGTCGCGTGCACCCCTTGTACGAGATGCGAGAGCAATTCTGATTTCACTAAATCTATGTAGGTATAGCTTTACGCCGTCGCTCCGCGTACCAAACTTTCTCTCTTCTCCTTCCTTCCCGGGGACTCGTGAGTCTCCTCTATGCTGACATCTCCCGCAGGGATGTCAGGTACTTCCAGGGCGTACCCATTCCACCTCGCCTCAATCCACTTTCATTCGCTTCTTACTATTCCTTCCGAAGTCTTACGATGCCCACGGCGTGGAACCCCTTCTCAGGCGAGGAACCCACCGTCTTCCCCCCTCTCCTCGCAATCCTCTCGCGGATCCCGCCTCCGTTTTGCTCCCTTCTGCTACCACCGCACGAACTCCCGAGCCCACCGCCGTTGACATTGTCATCATCTTTTTCATTCGTACCCGACCGACCGCCGTCGCCGGCAGCCCCATCGGCACTCGAACCCGAGGCGTCGCCTTCCTAGAGCGCGCTGAGGTCCAGCGGCACGCTGCTGCCTCGCCCGGCGCGGTACTTGCGGGGCCCGCCCTGGAACGGCCGCGGCTTCGGCAGCTGGCTCTCGTCGGGGAAGCGCCACCGCGGGTCGTGCACGACGATGCGCTCGCGGGGGGCGTGCGACGACGGGCTCGGGGTCTTCCCGCCCGAAACGCCGCCGCCGTTGGTGGGCGTCGGCCCAAGCGTGTACACGCTCGGGTCCAGCATCTGGGAACGCAGGTTCGAGCCCGCGCGCGTCCGGCTGCTGCTGGCGCTCACGTTCGAGTCCCTGCCTGTGAAGGACGGCGTCAGGGGCGGGGCCGGCGGCGGTGCCGGGGGTGTGCCGGCCGGCGTGGGCGAGGAGCGGCCGCCCGTCGCGCGGATTGCCGCCTGTAGGGCAGCGTTTGCAGTGAGGTCCACGCTGCTGGGGGCCGACGACGGCGGAGGCGGAGGCGGCGGCGGCGGTTGGGATCGTGACGGTGCTACGGGCGGTCTTGGCGCCGCGGCCGGAGGCGGTGGCGGCGGAGCTGGCGCTGATAAAGGCGGCGGCGGCGGCGCCGGTGCCGATGAAGGGGGCGGTGGGGCTGGTGCCGATGAAGGCGGTGGGGGCGCTGAAGTTGGAGGTGGAGGGGGCGGCATCGAGGCCGGTGCCCCCGGTATGGGAGGCGGATGTGATGGCGGTATATTCGTCGATGGTTTCCGGGATCCCGGCGGAGGGGGTGGCTTTTTGCCGATCGGGGGTGGAGGGCCCTTCATAGAGGCTGTTGATGCTGGCCTAGGCATGTCGGAGTTACCTGTCTTTCTCAAACTCGCTATTGTAGGAATGGGCGAAGAACCCGCCGGTACTGGAGGCACCGCCGGCACTGCACGCCCCGGTATGGCAGGTGCTGATCCGACGGGTGGCCTTGGTGCGGATGGTGGCTTGGGAGCTGATGCGTCCGCGTCTGACTTGTACGACGCATTCTCATTTGCTAGTGTAATTTTCAGCGCATACTCCCTCGTATTGACCCCGGGACGAAGACATACCACCAGTATCTACGCCTCCACCTCGTTTCCTCAGTTTTGGCATGCCGCCTGCGAACAAGCCACCGAGTTGCGGCGCGGATTCCATAGCAGAACCGCCATCTCCACCCCCCTGCTCGCTGTTACTCCTCGCCCTGTTCCCCGGGACCGGTGGCGCAAGACCGGGAGGTGCAGGAGTTCTAGGCAAGCCAGGAACTGGGGGTGCTCCTCCGACTGGCGGTCCGCCTCCTCCCCCCGACGTATTGCCCACTATCGGCGCTGATCGATCGTTCGTAACGGTTTTCCTCAGAGCCTTTCCTTTCGTGATGTCACCTAGGAGGGCACCCTAAACGACGGGGTCTCGTCAGTATCGAGATTGAAACACAGAAGAAGCGACACAGACAATGACATACTCGACCAGCACCTGGAGGCGGCATTGAAGGCAATCCACCCGGAGGAGGCGGTGGTGGTGGAGGACCTCCCATCCCCGGCGGAGGGGGCGGGGGAGGCGGAGGAGGTGGCATAGCGAGAGGTTCGAGCCCGTATCAGGCTAGAAGAGCTAATAGCGAGGAAGAATGATGAGAAGATATCCTTTGGTCGTTTGCGACTATATCGGGGTTGCCGACTACGGAACGCTGGGTAGGGCGGGTGCTTGTAAGGCTGTTTTGTTTGTCTTGAGACTGCTAAGAGATATGAGAACGTCGGTGTAAGAAGCTGATCCAAAACGATGTAAAGTGTTAATCTATGGGTCGATCGTTCTTTGATGCAGTGGCTTCCAAGTCATTACGCACAATGTGATCGATGCAGATGAAGAAAGATACAGACAAATGCAGAGATAATCTATAACGAAGGGTAAAGACAGAATTCAGGTTGCAAGGAATGGAGGTTTCTTGGCCCTTCAGCCGCGCCTGCTGCGTCACCCGTCGCTACAGGTCGTACCATTATACGTACAAATCGGGTCCACTTAGTTTCCGAACAGCAAATTTCAGCACATTAAGATATTTAAAAATCCAAAACACAACACTTATAAGTTATATACAATGGTAAAAATTAAGATAAATAATTACATATATAATTAAACGAAAAACGAAAAAATTAATAATAAAATATTACTTATAAAAATAAAAAAAATCATTAAAGTTTTTATTTATTTATTATAAAAAACGGTATATAATTATTATTTACATAGACGTATAATAAGAAAATTTAAATCGGCATTCGAATATATTATAAAAAAGATTAATAGATGTATTTATACTTTTATATTAATCGTATAATATAATATTTTAATTTATATTTTAATTTTCTATAGAAAAATTTTAAATTTTTTTAATTTTAAGGTTATAACCGTATAACTTTACAGAATAATACTTTCTAACTATATAAAACTAGATATTAAATTTTATAAAGTTTTATAAAGGTTTCGATAAGTTATAATTAATTTTTCGTAAAAATCGTAAGTTTATATTCGGATATTAAATAATGTTTAATTAAAACGAAACTTTTAAATCTTATATAACTTTGAATTCTATTTAAGGTAATATTATTAATTTTTTAATATATATTAAAAATAAATAATGTTTTATATTTTCGGTTTTATATATAAAATTTTTAATATTTAAATATATTTTTATTTATAAATACCTTAAAAAAATATTTATTTAATAATTTAATTTATATCCGCTGATATTAAAATGTCTTTGTTTATTTTTATATGTATTTTTATCTAGGCGTTATGGTTTTATAAATATTTTTCGTAATATTTTAAGGTGTTCGGAAACTAAGTGGACCCGATTTGTACATACATACATACTTGGTGGGGCAATGTGGTGTCTGCAACTCCACTTGATAAGATAGGAACTTATCCGAGCACTATAAGCTCGGATAAACTCATACGGCCCCTGAATTCATGCAAGTTTAAGTAAACCATAGATACATAGCACTTCGACCATGCACCAGGACGGTAGAAGGCTTCGGCACTTTCATGCCACAGAATTGGGATTAAAGCCTTTATTATCTCGATGTCGAACCGCCGGCCTGGATTGCTCTGAGTTCTAAGTGCCCTTTTTGTGGATATTTTATGAGAGGCAATGCAAGAGGGTGAACAGACTAAATGGTTCCAGAGTACCTAGTTAGCTAACGGCACCCTTGTAACCGCGCATGAACCAACGATGAAGACATTGGTTATAGGAGGCCCCGGAAGAGATATGACGACTTCAGCCGAGAAGGGGAGAATTCCTATCGCTGATGCTACGCGGTACATCCAATAAAAGTCCCGTCCAGCTGGGCCTGAAACAATTTTGAATTGAAAATATGAGATCAACGGGTAATTTTTGGCTCCAATTATGTATGGGTGAACATGGCTACCGCCTTACAGTGGTAGCACCCTTGGTGTCTTCCAAGACGCAACTTATAGATCGACGCGCTAAAGATACGGGAGAGATGCGTACGTAGCCACATGTACCCGTATGCAAATCTGTTAAAGCCTGCCGAAAAGGGGCCGCTTAATATGATTACTTACTAAAGTTAGGGATCTAGTTAATTGATGGGGGGAATGCGGCTCCAGCAATCCCAGCCCCTTTACCTACCGTATATGGTATATCCCTAGGTATATCCCTAGTTTATCCCTAGTTAGTTCCTTACGTAAGTGAACGTCCCAGCGGGTTGGGCCGGTGGCGCTACCCTAAAAGGCTAGATTATCGAAGGCTAAGCTGCAAATAGTAAAGAGAAGGAACCTTCAAGCTTTGGAGCTGTCACATCCGTCCAGGGCCTGTCAGGGTCCTAAAAAAGGTTGAATCAACGTCGCACCTACTTTGTACAAGTCTACGTAACCTGCGATTGATTACGTTGCCGCCGTCATCCAAAATCACACGGACTTTCTTTCCTACTTACTCAGGCACGCGTCCAATAAGCCTGTCTACGAAGATCATCCCCCGGTTTCTACCAGCACGACGAATTCTGCGACGACTGGTTATCCGTTGTCCCCGACCCCCGACCCCCCTCCTGGTTTGGGGACATAAACCCACACGTACCACGATGCGACGACCTGTGTCTATGTTTCGGGCGAGCCCAGTTTGCCAAATCTGCGAGTCGACCCTCTCCCGACGTTGGCATTCTTCAATTTCCGTCCGCGTCCCCAGAAGTGCCATTTCAGCGCAATCCAGCGCACTTCGGGCCGGTAGAATACCAGCCAAGCGCTTGCTAGTCGCCGCCGCCGCACCCGTCAGGACGGCTGCGAAACCACATGCTGCAGGGGAAATTGATTCCGGAGAGCATGCTAGAGAATTGCATCAACCGGCCCAGCCGGGCCCTGCGGTCGCCAGCCAAGAATTGTCGTCTGTCATCAATATGATTACCTACTTAGAGAACAGCAAATCAAAGGTTCTCAACCATCGAAAACTCCCGTCCGAGGCTGACGTGAGCGCGGCACTCCAAGCCTGCCGTATTTTGGCGGATTACATTACGGATGAGGCCCTACAACCCCAGATAGCACATATGGTCAACGAAATGGATTCAACGGCCTCGAATCTCTTGTCATTGGATACGGCACGGCGATCCCCTGAAGTCAGAAACCCCAACACGCCAAAGACCCCTGCGAAAAGTATATCTACCCAACTTCGGTTGTTGATCGACAGGATATCAGATACCGCGTATGCAGTCTTGGCACATCCTCCCGTCTTCATTACGCCGGGTCTTCTCCAGCAATACGTTGACGTGCAAGCTCGACTAAGCAAACCAGAGACCCTCCCCAAGGTTTTCCAGCTGTATGCTTCGAAGCCAATGGCACGCGAAACGGCAGGATCCTTCAGCTATGTAGACCAGAATCCTGACAAGATTGCGAACGCAATCGAGCCTGAGGTGGTTGAGAAAGCTCTCGACACGGCGATCGAAGCCAAGAACTTGGATGCGGCCGTCGGCATCATAGAGAGCAGTTACACGACCAAGGCCTTCATCCGGTCAAAGCTGGTGCGCCAGGCCATGCTCCCAGTCGGGGCATTCGCGGCAACCCCTTTAGCCGCCTATGCATTGGCTACCAACTTTTCCGGGCTGCAGAATTCCATGGACTCGGCTACCGCGACCAGCGTAGCGTTTGCTGGCATTTTAGCCTACGTCGGGTTCACAGCCTCGATCGGCGTGGTCGCACTGACTACGGCTAACGACCAGATGAAGCGCGTTACTTGGGCACCCGGGGTGCCCTTGCGACAGCGTTGGATCAGGGAAGAAGAAAGAGCCGCTCTAGATAAGGTTGCGTGTGCGTGGGGGTTTCAGGAGAAATGGCGCCAAGGTGAAGAAGAGGGGCCGGAGTGGAACATCCTGAGGGAATACATCGCCGGAAAGGGAATGGTACTGGACCGCACCGAACTCATGCCCGGAATGGATTGATTTGGAAGCCTTAAGGCTTAGTCGGGCCTTAGGCACCGGCTTTTCAACCTCAAGCCTTCTCTCTTAGAATGAAACCTGCATTCTCTGGACGCCGAATAAGCAACCATCCAAGCAAGCCAAGGCTGCCCGTGTAGGTGGAAGATGGCAGGATTGCCTCTGAGTCCCGATATGCTACCCACCGGCTTTTGGGTTCTGAGTGTTGTACAATTTCCGTCCGTGTCTCATAGACACCTGCCAATTATCAGGAGTGACTCGTCAACATATCTACTCGATACCCTCCCGGAACTGGACGCCATTACATCCGACAACCCCGAAGCGTCACCATAGCCTCATCCGACGTCAGCTTCGAATCCTCTTGGCAGCTCGAGGAATATTTTGGTTCATCAAAATATGCGGTTCTCGATGTGATGCTATACGAGATGCTGCATAGCTGCAAGGGAAAGCCGCTATACGAGCATCACGTTAGCAAACATGTACCTTACAAATCTGCACTCATATATTTCCACGGACAAGGGTAGATAGCCTTATAAGAGATCTACGCGCAGATCTCTCGGTAGTCCACATCGATCCCTGCTCGCCTGTCTTATTTTCGCCAAGAGGCGATCGACCAGATGTGTCACTGCGCCGCCTCTGCCAAGGCAGTGACAAGCCATTAGATACTATCAAACAGAGTCACTCCGTTCGATAGCTCGGTTCCCCGTGCTGTCCATGCCGTTACCCATCCCTTCGACGGTATCTCTCGGTCTCGAACAGGTGTAGCGGGTGTGCACGCGGCGAGCGTCCACGCCTAATTTCGACATTCCCTGGTCGTAGTCGTGATTCACTAGTACATGTCATAGATGGATCTTCAACATGACGGCGACGCATCCCGCGGCCGCCATGGATCCGGGCAGCAGCTATCTCCGTTTGCTTCTTGCTATATAGCCCGTGCGGCCCCTTATCGAGCGCCACTTTTCTTTTTTCGGCACCCTACCTTGCTCTTTTCCCGTATCCGACAGCTGCGCCGTTAATATTATCCCAAATAATCATTAAGTTTTTTACGTATCGATATAGGGCTAGCTGAACTGCTAGACGTGCCTTACCCCTGCCCCACCGTGTTCTCGTCACTAGGTCCGTCACCGTGGTCGTCGAGCCTGCCGGCGCATACGAGGTCAAGATGTCGTCGTTGTCGGTCGGCGTTGTTAACCCGGAGCAATGCGCCTACTACGCCGGGTTCATGTCTCACCTAGACAGAAAACACTTCGACGCCCTATACTGGGTGCTGTTCTTCGTCGTCCTGTTCTCCCTGTTCGTGTCCTCGTGGATATACCAGCGGACGATGATGTTCCGGAACAAGTCGCACGTCGAGGAGGCCGCCCTCCGCAAGAGACTCAAGGTCGCCCTGGTTCTCAGCGCCGCCATCTTCCTCGCCACCGCCGCCATCTGCGTTGTCGAGGTCTACGCCCTGCTGGCCCTGCAGTTCTGCGACGGCGAGGACCTCATGTCGCTCTTCTGGTCCACCTGGACCATGCTCCAGCTCGGCTCCGAGATCGCCATCCTCGGCGTCGTCCTGGCGCTGTGGCACAGCATTGTCGAGATCCGGCACCCGTAAGCCTTTTGCGGGGGGGCGGCGGGGGGGGGGGGGGGGGGGGCGGGGGGGGGGGGGGGGGGGGGGGGGGGGGGGGGG